>JAWNNQ010000547.1:0-15790 GCA_035044765.1 Leucophenga montana
ATCATTCACACGAAATTCTACCCCAAAAAGTAGGCGACACGCGGGTGAGCTGGTCCCACCCATTAATGTATATGTGAAGCGTCCGCCCTTTCGAAGCTACCATATCAATTACTAAGTTGATATTGACTATACTAAAAAAAATTTCATACACTATTAAACTGCAATAAAAAGAAGGGTATGTGCCAATTTTCAACTGGATAGCATAAAAATTGGTGCCCAAAAAATGCGCAACATCTAGACAGACAGACAGACAAACGGACGTGGCTAGATCGACTAGTCTAGTAGATCTGATCAAGTATATATATACTTTATGGGGTCTACGATGCCTCCTTTAATGCGTTACAAACTTCCAGACAATCTGATAATACCATTCCACACTATGTGTGAATGGTATAAAAATAGATTGATATGGATAACGCATAATAAAAAGGTTAACAATAGATGAATTTTAAAGTTGCTTCTTACTAATATCAATAGAAATTTTTTTTTCAGTACCTCGAATTACAAAAAACGGGGCTACATTATCACATTCCTAGTATACGAGTGTGTCATTGAGATGTTCATAAAATTTATCAAAACCAACATACGATGAAAAAAAAAACATCTATAAGACACTGATAATCCCGGTCCTGCTGTATGGCGGAGAAGCATGGAATCTGATATCAACGGATGCAGTGTCTTTAGGAGTGTTCGTGAGAAAGATTCTTCGTAGGGTTTTTTGTTCCCATAGAGTTGGTGTTGAGTTGAGGACCCTAATAAACCACGAGCTGTATGGGCTGTATGATGAGGCTGACATAGTCCAGCGCATTAAATTCCAGCGGTTGCACTGGGCTGGACACCTCATCCGGATGAACCCGAAGCTCCAGCACTAAAGGTTTTCGACGGAAACCAGAACTTGATTGGTGGACGGCGTCAGAGCTTAAGATGGCAATATCAGATTTATGATGACCTGAAGAAGCTCAGGTGCGTCCTTGACCGATAGCCGGTTTTAGATCCAGCTAAGTAAGTAACATACCATGAAAAAATCAAAAACATTTTTTTTTTCGGCTGTTTTCATTGAGAAATATATATTGCCATATTATGAGCGTTGTGGGCGTGGTATTCACAATTTTAAAAACACATTAGCTGCGCGCGAACCATATGTACCTCGTTGTTGAAACATACAAATGACGGACTTGGCTAGATCGACTCAGCTTTCGATGCTGAGCAAGAATTTACTATGTATATACAATAGTTTATGAGGACTGCCACGCCTACTTCTGCCTGTTACTTACATTTGCGAAAACTTACTACACCCTTGGCATCCACTAGTATAACCTTTTCCTCGGTGTAAAAAATTTTACAATCCAACTTATGTTGCGCCCGAAACTATGAAAATCGAAATCTCGGAGACTAAAATTTGAATATTTAGACCTTTATCATATTTTCTATATAAATCCTAATGAAAAAAAACCCTACATAGGTCCAGTCTATAACTCAAATGATATGAAGATTTAAGAAAAATATGTTATTATTCGATGGCCCATTCTCGGCGTAGAGCAATCTTTAAGGCGTTGACCGTCTCATATTTTTTAGTTGATACTTTGTACTCCAGAGTGGACCACATGCAAAAAGCTGTTGGGCTTAAGTCTGGGGAAAATGGTGGCCATTGTTGTTGTGAGATTAAAATATAGTTTCATCAAAAAGTAAACGAAAACCAGGTGGACAAATATTAGGAAAAAATACCATATACATATATGAGCATCTATGCGAAAGAGTACCAACAGTTCGGTAAAAATGGTATATTTATCTATATTTTTGTCTTTTGAATTGTTTGTTCATTCGGTGACTCTTTACACAAAAAGTTTATTCGTGTACAATAAAACTAAAAAAAGGACAATAATGAATAATGCAAAGACAATTTCTCATACGCAAATGGTGAATATACTCAATGCATGCATTTTTAAAAAGCTTTCCTATAATAATTCTATATATTGAAATACTTGAAATGTGTTGCTGTAGGTATATATAGCTATCCCTTTCGCACACTCTGTCGTTTTTAAAATCCCAAAAACATGAATGGGAAAATATATGCTTATATTATTCGTGTGTCATACGGCTATTAGCTCATTAGACCTTGTGGATGGCATTACAGCAACGGTTACAACCGATTTAACTTTTTATTTCTTTTGGCTATAATATGGATATATTTATATTCAAAATACAAACAAATTATAATGTTGACGTTTTCTTTTGTTATTTGTGCATTAGCCTGTCTGTCTGCCCGTCTTTCATTTGTCATCTTCTCAATCTCTGTATACATGTAGCATTCTTTCCTAATGTCATAATAGTCAGACTCCTGTCGTACGTTTACTTGTCGCTCCTTGCAGCACCAGTAAACCACTGCCCTTACTTCTACGAGCATTATCCTTTCGTTGCACTTTGATTTGTCATTTTATCGTTTATTTAGTATACTTTTAAAACAGATTGTGCTGTTTTGGGAAGCATCATTTAGAATCAAGTCCGTCAGCGGTATTCAGTTCACGATGGCAACTAAATAGCGTTCAGCTTACTGTTTATCCTATGAATTTCACATGCGCTTTTGGAGAAATATTCAATTTAAGAACACTCGAAGATAAATTTGAATATATGATGTTTAAATTTTTGTTCGTAACCAAAAGTTATTCATACACCTATGACAACATTTAACAGCGCGAGTGCTATTCATTCAAAAATTGTAACGAAAACGATTTTCTTTGTATTTAGCGTAAATGTTTTATTTGTAGTCATATGTAAGAGCATAAACTACAAAGCAGCCTTAAATATAACCACAAAAGTACTGAATAGAAAACTGTTATTAGCAACTTTTTGGTTAATTTTGACACTTACAAAGAAGTGTGTGGAGAGTATCAGTGTTCCTTAAGCGACTCTGTGCCAGATAAGTTCCAGTGAAAAACGTTTCAGCCATTCTCTACAACAGATGTATCTGATGAGCTTCACTTGTTAAGGTACCTAGAGTCTTCATGCCAAATGCATCTAACAATGTCACCTACCTCTTAAATCATACTCAGATTTTCCCTCGCTGTAGAAGTCCGCGCAAGTAATTCTAATTCTCTAATTGTCGCTTATATCGACCCTTTAGTTTTCTGCCAATTCTTTGGAAAATATTCGAAACATTCATTCCTGATCATCAATTCGGTTCTTATTTTTTTTATTTTTTTTTATTCACGACGCACAGTGGTTCACAAACGTTTTTCTGTAACTTTTGAACCATTTAAGATTTTGGAGGTATGTTTTTTTGTTTGATTAGAAATTGTTTACAGTTTTATAAAGTCAAAAAAAAAAACAAGAAAAAACGTTAACTTCGATTGAACCGAAGCTCCAATACCATTCACACGAAATGTGCGGGTTTAAATTGGGGCTACGCCAAAAGGTGGGCGGTACACGCCCACTATTAGATGTGCATGAAGCGATGTAGTTAATGTGTAAGATGCCGCCATATCGAATTTCAAGTTGATTTTGTCGTTTTCCATACAAATGCATAAAAGTGAGCTGTGGGTTTGTATGGGGGCTACCCAAAAAAGTGAGCGGGCCACTCTCTTTACTTTATATATGTTAAGCAGCTGTCTATAAAATGGCCCCATACAGCATTTCAACAGAATATTGACTTTAATAAAGAAGTGTTCATACAAAATGTCAAAAGTGGGCAGTAGGTTTGGATGGGGGCTACCCCAAATAGTGGGCGTGTCCAACCCCTTAATGTATATGTCAACCAACCGACCACAAGAAGTGACCATATCAATTATTAAGTTAATATTGGGCGGTATGTTTGTATGGGGGCTACCCTAAAAAGTGGGCGTGGCGGATCAATCTTGACACTCTATTAAACTGCAATAAAAATTTCAACTGGATAGCATTCAAATTGTTCCTCAAAAAATGAGCAACAACATACGGACGGACAAACAGACAGATGGACATGACTAGATCGACTCGTCTCGTCGAGCTGATCAAGAATATATTGACTTTATGGGGTCTACGATGCCTTCTTTAATGCGTTACAAACTTTCAGACAAACTGATAATACCATTTCACACTACGAGTATGTGTGAATGGTTTAAAAATTAAATAAATTGAGTTAGTAATACCGGATATATGGATATATGGATAATATAATCCTAATTCCACTGATACCGCATACTCAAAATAAATGGGTCAGAGGAAGCTAAAAGCATATTTAACAGATATTCATTCACGCATTTCTCGAAATATTTCTTGTGTTATATTCCCTATAGTATCTCGAGTCTTTATTTTTTCCTATGCTTGCTCAGACTGCTCTCCTAGTGGAAATAAAATTTTTTTGATAATATCCTTGCCATGGTATACCATTTTGTGAACTATTGAGGACTTGTTTCTCCAAGGGTATTTCTCATTTTACCAATCAGCGGTTCGCAGAGAATATTCTTCAAATTTGTCTCCATCAATATGTTTACTGCAAGAAGAACTTGTAATACAATTTTACGTTTACGTTTCTGCTGCCATTCACATACCATCGGAAAAGTGGCGCACAGCTGCTATAGTTGCTGTGTAAAACTTACGTACGCATAACGCACGGTCCGCTCTGGAGAAACGGTCCATAGCGACTAAATTCCCAAAAGCTAGGCTACTTTCTGTTGAGAAACCCTGTATATGGACTACCCCAAAAAGTAGGCTTAGCGTGTCAATATGAATACTACATAAACTTGAGACGAAAAGAAACTTAAATACATTTGTCTGGAGCAATTTTTATCACTTTGTTTTTACCTCATGAGGATATTTTTTAGTTGATATACTCGTAAATATTTTACCACATACCATATTAAAGGTCGCGCACAATTTCAGTGTGGCGGGTTGAGATATTTATAATTAGAGCGCTACTTATATTTGCCCTTGAACATATTTATCTGACTTTTTGACAAATTACTGTCAATGTATCTCAATTTATTAGTAACCTTTATGGTTGAATGTTCGTAAATGTGTGCGGTGGCCTTACTATGTAACTGAAGTAAATTAAATGACTCAACACTTATGCTGAGGGAATCTTAACACGACAGTCAATAACAATATACAATAACAATTACAAAAAAAAAAAAAAAAATTGAAATGCTCCCAGCAACAACAAATACTCGCTGAATTTTAAATGATACAACCATTGAAAACTGCAACAAAATGCATGTGTGTGAGTGTGTGTGTGTTTGTATGTGAGTATGAGAAGTACACAATAGTGCGCCTACAACTTTGCAATGAAAATTGTATCAGGTAATTTCACAGAAGCCTACGACTTTGTAGCTAGATACAGCCTTTATCACCGATGACAGGGACACCAGAGCCAACACAGACATCGCCATCGCCACTGCGGAAGCATCACTAGCTCATTCAATTCAGATTGCAACTAATGCCTTTGCGATCTCCACCACCACCCTCACTGTAGTGGTGGCAAACTATCGATGACACTATCGATAGTTTCATTTATTTGTGCACTCTTGAAAAACTATAGAATAAAACTATTGAAACTATTGAATATTTTCACTATCGAACATATTCTCTGAAATTAAAAATAAAAAATAAAAGAAAAAACGTTAACTTCGATGGTATCGAAACTTGAATATAATTCACATGAAGTTTCAAGCTGCGAACTTAGTAGGTGTAAAAAATAAAATATTTGTTAAATCTAATAACCTAAACGTGGGATCAAAGGTTGTAGGAGGCTAGCCCTTAAAGTGGGTGTGACACGCCCCTTGATAATTATCCGAAGCGAACGTCGGTATAGTTTATGAGCACTACGACTACAATGTCGCGCACATGTCGTGTAGTACAATTTTTAATGCGTGCTTTACATGAGCATAAACGAGTAGTACAAATTTGTTTAACAGTGTAATTTTTTATACCATTAGCATAAAAGGTATATTAAATTTTAGAGACTATAAGAGACAGAGACTTCAAATTTGCCTATTTAAAGTCTTTTCCCTCTTCAGATAACTAATATTAAATAAACATGCTAACGACACTTTACAGTAAATCCTAATAAAGAGGTATACCGCATAGGACCAGATCGGACCATTGTAAGGAGTAGCTTCCATTCAAACTTGACCTCCATTTTTAAGCTTTTGTATAAACTTTTCTTTGTTCTTATTTAAGCTCGAAATTCCATAATTTGCGTAACTTACGTCAATCCTCACAAAATATTTCATATAGACCCAGTTCGGATCACTTTAAAACTGCTTAATTTTTGAGCTTTTGTACGGAAATTTTGTGTTTTAAATACTAACTAGCTGGTAACCGGCGCGTTGCTGGCCTTCCCCTTGCCCCTCCTACCCCCTGCCACATTACTCTATCACCAATTCTCCTACCCCTCTTCTCCTGTAACTTCCACCCCTTCTCCAAACACATCGAACAATGCCACCATTCCTCTGCACCTTCTCCTACCTCTCCTTACTTTACCATCCCTTTTCCCTGCCCCCTTCAATTCCATTAACATGTATACAACATTTCATCCCTCTATCTTAAATGGTACCCAGCGCATTTCTGCCACTCCCCCAGCCTCTCCTACCTTTATCCTTCCCTCCTTATGATTCCGAAGCCTACCTCCCATTCCCCTACCCCAACATTCCCACGACCCCTTTAATTACCATCCTTCCCCTACCTCTCATTGTTATTCTCCTGTCCTTGTTCGTTTTCAACCCCTTTCACAAAAACTATCAGTCACAATCGATATTCGGGACCAACGATAGTTTACCAGCACTACTTCACTGTATCTTCCTGTGTTGCAGGCGTTCTAAACAGTGATGGCGGCGGGTAATGCAACTATGCAGCAACGTTTTAGCATTGAGCAGCGATTTCATGGCTGAGTGAATTAATTCACATTTGCAGTGCTGTACACAGATACATACACACATAGGCACACAAACACACACACACACACACACACACACACACCTTTCTTATGTCGATGTCATGTATACCCGAAACCAATTATCATGTTTCAATTTGCATTTGTAAAAATAATGGCAGCGACAGGGGCTGCGATGTCTAAGCATTACAGAAAATCGAATTATTGTGCTTACACATATGTACACGATCTCATTGACGCGGCGGTTATGGCGCCAAAGGCGGCTGTCCCCGTTGTGCAACTAACTTCATTCGAGCAATATAGGCGAACATTTTCATCAATATGTACAAATTTCACTGTGGATGGTAGACCTCGCATGTGACGACAACCCATCTCAGTGTGGCTGGTGTACGAGTACAATATTACACAAGTATGCGCAATAATGAAGTTGTTATTTCCTGTACCCATAAAGTACAATGGTGTATTAGGTTTGTGCAACTGTGTGTGTAGCAGAAAGAAGGAGTCTTGGTAGACCGTATCAAGTTTATATATTCGTCATCAGCATCGAAAGAAGAGTCTGACAGTCTATATTTCTCGTATCTTACGTCTATCCTTACAAAATATTCCTTATAGGCCTAGTTGAACCACTTTAAAGGGTAGCCCATGCAAACCTTCCATTTTTGAGTTTATATATGAACAATTTTCCTTCGCTTCTTTTTTTCTTTATTAATGAGAAGTTCGGTCGAGACGTGTTCTATAGCATTAAAAAAAGTATTGAAACGTAAATTAGGAAAATGATAAAACCAGGGAAAAAACCTTCGGTTTTAGTACAGTTCTTACTAATACACGCACTTTTAATATTTAACAATTCAAACCCGAATCATCAATACTCTTCACACGAAATTTAAAAAAATATAACAGTTGTATATTGGTTGGAATATATAACTGTTATATTATATGAAATTTCGTGTGAAGAGTATTGCATATTCGGAATATTAAAATAATAAAAATAATTAGTAAAACATAATAATACAATCAATCGTAACAATACAAATGAAAACTAAAAATCCTTTGTCACAAAATTGATATTCGAAATTTTGGGAGTTGCAAGTAGGCTTTTTACACTCGGTTTTAACTCGTCAAGAGATTTTATACCATTCACACACAGTGTGAAATGGTATAAAATCTCTTGACGACTGAGATAAAGGCCTAACTCCAAATTTCAAATATCAATTTTGTGACAAAGGATTTTTAAGCATATTGTTACGATTGATTGTATTATTATGTTTTACTAATTATTTTTATTATTTTAATATTCCGAATATGCAATACTCTTCACACGAAATTTCATAATATAACAGTTATATATTCCAACCAATATACAACTGTTATATTTTTTTAAATTTCGTGTGAAGAGTATTGATGATTCGGGTTTGAATTGTTAAATATTAAAAGTGCGTGTATTAGTAAGAACTGTACTAAAACCGAAGGTTTTTTCCCTGGTTTTATCATTTTCCTAATTTACGTTTCAATACTTTTTTTAATGCTATAGAACACGTCTCGACCGAACTTCTCATTAATAAAGAAAAAAAGAAGCGAAGGAAAATTGTTCATATATAAACTCAAAAATGGAAGGTTTGCATGGGCTACCCTTTAAAGTGGTTCAACTAGGCCTATAAGGAATATTTTGTAAGGATAGACGTAAGATACGAGAAATATAGACTGTCAGACTCTTCTTTCGATGCTGATGACGAATATATAAACTTGATACGGTCTACCAAGACTCCTTCTTTCTGCTACACACACAGTTGCACAAACCTAATACACCATTGTACTTTATGGGTACAGGAAATAACAACTTCATTATTGCGCATACTTGTGTAATATTGTACTCGTACACCAGCCACACTGAGATGGGTTGTCGTCACATGCGAGGTCTACCATCCACAGTGAAATTTGTACATATTGATGAAAATGTTCGCCTATATTGCTCGAATGAAGTTAGTTGCACAACGGGGACAGCCGCCTTTGGCGCCATAACCGCCGCGTCAATGAGATCGTGTACATATGTGTAAGCACAATAATTCGATTTTGTGTAGATGCTTAGATACTGCAGCTGCCAGATTATTTTTACAAATGATTGATAATTGGTTTTCAGTATGGAGTGTGTGTGTGTGTGTTTGTGTGCCTATGTGTGTATGTATCTGTGTACAGCACTGCAAATGTGAATTAATTCACTCAGCCATGAAATCGCTGCTCAATGCTAAAACGTTGCTGCATAGTTGCATTACCCGCCGCCATCACTGTTTAGAACGCCTGCAACACAGGAAGATACAGTGAAGTAGTGCTGGTAAACTATCGTTGGTCCCGAATATCGATTGTGACTGATAGTTTTTGTGAAAGGGGTTGAAAACGAACAAGGACAGGAGAATAACAAGGTGAAGATAACATCTGGTAGTGGGAATGTTAGGCCGTGGGAGGTAGGCTTCAGAATGGTCGGGAGGAAGGATAAAGGTTGGGTAAGAGAATTAACAAGGGATGAAATGTTGTATAGCAATGGAATTGGAAAGAGATGGTTAAAAGAGGCAGAGGAATGGTGGCCCTGTTCAAATGTTAACACTTGGAGAAGGGGTGGCAAAGAGATAGATGGTGATGAGTAATGTGGCAGGGGGTAGGAGGGGAAGCAAACAAACAAGTATATATTAAAACACAAAATTTGAGTACAAAAGCTCAAAAAATTAAGCAGTTTTTGATGCAAACTGGGTCTATATGAAATATTTTGTAAAGATTGACGTAAGTTACGCAAATTATGGAATTTCGAGCTTAAATAAGAACAAAGAAAAGTTTATACAAAAGCTTGAAAAATGGAGGTCAAGTTTGAATGGAAGCTGTCCTTACAATGAGATATTGGTGCCTATGTGCGTGTGCCTTTCTTTTCTGATTTTACTGTAAAGTGTGGTTAGCATGTTTATTTAATATTACAAGTTATCTGAAGAGGGAAAAGACTTTAAATAGGCAAATTTGAAGTCTCTGTCTCTTATAGTCTCTAAAATTTAATATACCTTTTATGCTAATGGTATAAAAAATTACACTGTTAAACAAATTTGTACTACTCGTTTATGCTCATGTAAAGCACCGCATTAAAAATTGTACTACACAACAGCAGTGTGCACCAATGGTGTAGTGGTCACTGCATGAGAACATTGGCGACGTTGCACTTGGGAACAGGTAGTGTCACACCCACTTTAAGGGCTAGCCTCCTACAACCCTTGATCCCACATTTTAGGTTATTAGATTTAACAAAAATATTTTATTTTTTACACCTACTAAGTTCGCAGCTTGAAACTTCATGTGAATTATATTCAAGTTTCGATACCATCGAAGTTAACGTTTTTTCTTTTATTTTTTATTTTTAATTTCAGAGAATATGTTCGATAGTGAAAATATTCAATAGTTTCAATAGTTTTATTCTATAGTTTTTCAAGAGTGCACAAATAAATGAAACTATCGATAGTGTCATCGATAGTTTGCCACCACTACAGTGAGGGTGGTGGTGGAGATCGCAAAGGCATTAGTTGCAATCTGAATTGAATGAGCTAGTGATGCTTCCGCAGTGGCGATGGCGATGTCTGTGTTGGCTCTGGTGTCCCTGTCATCGGTGATAAAGGCTGTATCTAGCTACAAAGTCGTAGGCTTCTGTGAAATTACCTGATACAATTTTCATTGCAAAGTTGTAGGCGCACTATTGTGTACTTCTCATACTCACATACAAACACACACACACTCACACACATGCATTTTGTTGCAGTTTTCAATGGTTGTATCATTTAAAATTCAGCGAGTATTTGTTGTTGCTGGGAGCATTTCAATTTTTTTTTTTTTTTTGTAATTGTTATTGTAATTGTTATTGTTATTGACTGTCGTGTTAAGTTCCCTAGCATAAGTGTTGAGTCATTTAATTTACTGTCAGTAAGGCCACCGCACACCTACGAACATTCAACCATAAAGGTTACTAATAAATTGAGATACATTGACAGTAATTTGTCAAAAAGTCAGATAAATATGTTCAAGGGCAAATATATTAAGTAGCTAATTATAAAATATCTACGCCACCTGAAATTGTGCGCCAATGGTATGTGGTGGAGAACTTACAGAGTATATCAACTAAAAAATATCTCCTCATGAGGTAAAAACAAAGTGATAAAAATTGCTCCAGACAAATGTATTTAAGTTTCTTTTCGTCTCAAGTTTATGTAGTATTCATATTGACACGCTAAGCCTACTTTTTTGGGTGTGTGACTCTCAACAGAAAGTAGCCTTCGGAACTACAGTCGCTATCAACATTTTCTCCAGACAGAACCAGGTGGTATGCCGTTACGTAAGTTTTACACAGCAACTATAGCAGCTGTGCGCCACTTTTCCGATGGTATGTGAATGGCAGCAGAAACGTAAACGTAAAATTGTATTACAAGTTCTTCTTGCAGTAAACATATTGATGGAGACAAATTTGAAGAATATTCTCTGCGAACCGCTGATTGGTAAAATGAGAAATACCCTTGGAGAAACAAGTCCTCAATAGTTCACAAAATGGTATACCATGGCAAGGATATTATCAAAAAAATTTTATTTCCACTAGGAGAGCAGTCTGAGCAAGCATAGGAAAAAATAAAGACTCGAGATACTATAGGGAATATAACACAAGAAATATTTCGAGAAATGCGTGAATGAATATCTGTTAAATATGCTTTTAGCTTCCTCTGACCCATTTATTTTGAGTATGCGGTATCAGTGGAATTAGGATTATATTATCCATATATCCATATATCCGGTATTACTAACTCAATTTATTTAATTTTTAAACCATTCACACATACTCGTAGTGTGAAATGGTATTATCAGTTTGTCTGAAAGTTTGTAACGCATTAAAGAAGGCATCGTAGACCCCATAAAGTCAATATATTCTTGATCAGCTCGACGAGACGAGTCGATCTAGTCATGTCCATCTGTCTGTTTGTCCGTCCGTATGTTGTTGCTCATTTTTTGAGGAACAATTTGAATGCTATCCAGTTGAAATTTTTATTGCAGTTTAATAGAGTGTCAAGATTGATCCGCCACGCCCACTTTTTAGGGTAGCCCCCATACAAACATACCGCCCAATATTAACTTAATAATTGATATGGTCACTTCTTGTGGTCGGTTGGTTGACATATACATTAAGGGGTTGGACACGCCCACTATTTGGGGTAGCCCCCATCCAAACCTACTGCCCACTTTTGACATTTTGTATGAACACTTCTTTATTAAAGTCAATATTCTGTTGAAATGCTGTATGGGGCCATTTTATAGACAGCTGCTTAACATATATAAAGTAAAGAGAGTGGCCCGCTCACTTTTTTGGGTAGCCCCCATACAAACCCACAGCTCACTTTTATGCATTTGTATGGAAAACGACAAAATCAACTTGAAATTCGATATGGCGGCATCTTACACATTAACTACATCGCTTCATGCACATCTAATAGTGGGCGTGTACCGCCCACCTTTTGGCGTAGCCCCAATTTAAACCCGCACATTTCGTGTGAATGGTATTGGAGCTTCGGTTCAATCGAAGTTAACGTTTTTTCTTGTTTTTTTTTTGACTTTATAAAACTGTAAACAATTTCTAATCAAACAAAAAAACATACCTCCAAAATCTTAAATGGTTCAAAAGTTACAGAAAAACGTTTGTGAACCACTGTGCGTCGTGAATAAAAAAAAATAAAAAAAATAAGAACCGAATTGATGATCAGGAATGAATGTTTCGAATATTTTCCAAAGAATTGGCAGAAAACTAAAGGGTCGATATAAGCGACAATTAGAGAATTAGAATTACTTGCGCGGACTTCTACAGCGAGGGAAAATCTGAGTATGATTTAAGAGGTAGGTGACATTGTTAGATGCATTTGGCATGAAGACTCTAGGTACCTTAACAAGTGAAGCTCATCAGATACATCTGTTGTAGAGAATGGCTGAAACGTTTTTCACTGGAACTTATCTGGCACAGAGTCGCTTAAGGAACACTGATACTCTCCACACACTTCTTTGTAAGTGTCAAAATTAACCAAAAAGTTGCTAATAACAGTTTTCTATTCAGTACTTTTGTGGTTATATTTAAGGCTGCTTTGTAGTTTATGCTCTTACATATGACTACAAATAAAACATTTACGCTAAATACAAAGAAAATCGTTTTCGTTACAATTTTTGAATGAATAGCACTCGCGCTGTTAAATGTTGTCATAGGTGTATGAATAACTTTTGGTTACGAACAAAAATTTAAACATCATATATTCAAATTTATCTTCGAGTGTTCTTAAATTGAATATTTCTCCAAAAGCGCATGTGAAATTCATAGGATAAACAGTAAGCTGAACGCTATTTAGTTGCCATCGTGAACTGAATACCGCTGACGGACTTGATTCTAAATGATGCTTCCCAAAACAGCACAATCTGTTTTAAAAGTATACTAAATAAACGATAAAATGACAAATCAAAGTGCAATGAAAGGATAATGCTCGTAGAAGTAAGGGCAGTGGTTTACTGGTGCTGCAAGGAGCGACAAGTAAACGTACGACAGGAGTCTGACTATTATGACATTAGGAAAGAATGCTACATGTATACAGAGATTGAGAAGATGACAAATGAAAGACGGGCAGACAGACAGGCTAATGCACAAATAACAAAAGAAAAACGTCAACATTATAATTTGTTTGTATTTTGAATATAAATATATCCATATTATAGCCAAAAGAAATAAAAAGTTAAATCGGTTGTAACCGTTGCTGTAATGCCATCCACAAGGTCTAATGAGCTAATAGCCGTATGACACACGAATAATATAAGCATATATTTTCCCATTCATGTTTTTGGGATTTTAAAAACGACAGAGTGTGCGAAAGGGATAGCTATATATACCTACAGCAACACATTTCAAGTATTTCAATATATAGAATTATTATAGGAAAGCTTTTTAAAAATGCATGCATTGAGTATATTCACCATTTGCGTATGAGAAATTGTCTTTGCATTATTCATTATTGTCCTTTTTTTAGTTTTATTGTACACGAATAAACTTTTTGTGTAAAGAGTCACCGAATGAACAAACAATTCAAAAGACAAAAATATAGATAAATATACCATTTTTACCGAACTGTTGGTACTCTTTCGCATAGATGCTCATATATGTATATGGTATTTTTTCCTAATATTTGTCCACCTGGTTTTCGTTTACTTTTTGATGAAACTATATTTTAATCTCACAACAACAATGGCCACCATTTTCCCCAGACTTAAGCCCAACAGCTTTTTGCATGTGGTCCACTCTGGAGTACAAAGTATCAACTAAAAAATATGAGACGGTCAACGCCTTAAAGATTGCTCTACGCCGAGAATGGGCCATCGAATAATAACATATTTTTCTTAAATCTTCATATCATTTGAGTTATAGACTGGACCTATGTAGGGTTTTTTTTCATTAGGATTTATATAGAAAATATGATAAAGGTCTAAATATTCAAATTTTAGTCTCCGAGATTTCGATTTTCATAGTTTCGGGCGCAACATAAGTTGGATTGTAAAATTTTTTACACCGAGGAAAAGGTTATACTAGTGGATGCCAAGGGTGTAGTAAGTTTTCGCAAATGTAAGTAACAGGCAGAAGTAGGCGTGGCAGTCCTCATAAACTATTGTATATACATAGTAAATTCTTGCTCAGCATCGAAAGCTGAGTCGATCTAGCCAAGTCCGTCATTTGTATGTTTCAACAACGAGGTACATATGGTTCGCGCGCAGCTGTGTTTTTAAAATTGTGAATACCACGCCCACAATGCTCATAATATGGCAATATATATTTCTCAATGAAAACAGCCGAAAAAAAAAATGTTTTTGATTTTTTCATGGTATGTGTACTTACTTAGCTGGATCTAAAACCGGCTATCGGGTCAAGGACGCACCTGAGCTTCTTCAGGTCATCATAAATCTGATATTGCCATCTTAAGCTCTGACGCCGTCCACCAATCAAGTTCTGGTTTCCGTCGAAAACCTTTAGTGCTGGAGCTTCGGGTTCATCCGGATGAGGTGTCCAGCCCAGTGCAACCGCTGGAATTTAATGCGCTGGACTATGTCAGCCTCATCATACAGCCCATACAGCTCGTGGTTTATTAGGGTCCTCAACTCAACACCAACTCTATGGGAACAAAAAACCCTACGAAGAATCTTTCTCACGAACACTCCTAACGACGCTGTATCCGTTGATATCAGATTCCATGCTTCTCCGCCATACAGCAGGACCGGGATTATCAGTGTCTTATAGATGTTTTTTTTTTCATCGTATGTTGCTTTTGATAAATTTTATGAACATCTCAATGACACACTCGTATACTAGGAATGTGATAATGTAGCCCCGTTTTTTGTAATTCGAGGTACTGAAAAAAAAATTTCTATTGATATTAGTAAGAAGCAACTTTAAAATTCATCTATTGTTAACCTTTTTATTATTCGTTATCCATATCAATCTATTTTTATACCATTCACACATAGTGTGGAATGGTATTATCAGATTGTCTGGAAGTTTGTAACGCATTAAAGGAGGCATCGTAGACCCCATAAAGTATATATATTCTTGATCAGATCTACGAGACTAGTCGATCTAGCCACGTCCGTTTGTCTGTCTGTCTAGATGTTGCGCATTTTTTGGGCACCAATTTTTATGCTATCCAGTTGAAAATTGGCACATACCCTTCTTTTTATTGCAGTTTAATAGTGTATGAAATTTTTTTTAGTATAGTCAATATCAACTTAGTAATTGATATGGTAGCTTCGAAAGGGCGGACGCTTCACATATACATTAATGGGTGGGACCAGCTCACCCGCGTGTCGCCTACTTTTTGGGGTAGAATTTCGTGTGAATGA
>JAWNNQ010000549.1:0-239045 GCA_035044765.1 Leucophenga montana
CACCTCCCTGAACTCAACATATGCCCTTCTACCATTAAGATAGTTTAATAGCCAGCGTTTTGTTTTGCAAGGTAGTGAAAAGATTAAATTACCGCATTTATTTAATTAATTTAAAACAAACACAGCGCAAACATTTTAACCACGTCTGCTGCTCTGAGTAGACGACAAAAAGCTGATAGCTACAAAATCGTCTAGCGTTCATGTTCATGTGTTTGCCTTAAATGGTCATGTGTGCTTGATGATTCTGTTCGTTATATCTTCATTAGCCAACTTAGAATACCTAGAATACCCGTTCTGATCATTCTCGATCGGTTACCATCTTATCGGTTGGTATGACCCTACATACTAGGTCGTTAAGTATTTTTCATCCTTCTACCCCACCCTCTATTTTTTAATCGCGATTTTAGCATTTTTGTATGAACAATTTTATTACCCGAGGGGTCATGAAGAAGGGCGAGGCGGAGAAGTGGGGCAGGGACAAGGGCAGCAACGCGCCAGGTACTAAGTAGTCTTCCATAATACTGGCACAATTATTTGGGAAATAGAAAAATTCAACATATACGTAAGATATTCTATTGCTTTACTTCAGAGGTGCTTCAGCATCAGCATTCCAATGCCTTTCGGGCCGAGTGCCTTGAATGAATTTGGTTACCTAATAACCCACACATCCTCCACACATGCAAAATCCACCAACTCCTCTTGTCCTTTTTTCTTATGACGTATTGATTTACGCTTTAACCCTTCTGCTAAAATGGGTGTTGCACGAACTGTCTGCAGAATAAGGTTGCGCACTTCTTTGACGATCCTATTTGCATACCATCGAATGTGATAGATAAAAGGGCTCTATTCTGAGGAACACCAGATAGTATTTTAATAGTATTCCACAGACCTCGCGAACCCAAGTCACAATTATCCAAGTGTTCTAACCATTTTGCCTTCCTATGCTCCGCAACGAGATTATTCACATCGTGAAATAACAAGGCAATTCGACTGTCACTTGGATCGTTGGCACGAATTTCAACACGCAAGGTCGCTAAGCGCGCCGCTTCCGATGGAAGCGGCCTAATACTGGCCTAATACTAGGAAACCTTCCAGCAGGAATATGCACCTACCCTAACGTCGTTAGGAGAGAAGAGACCGCTGAGTGATTGATCAATACATCGTGTAAGCTCAAACCCAGTCTGCCCTATTATAGCTAACAAAGACTCGACGATCCGATTTAATAAAATCTTCCGGTCGAGTAATACTAAATATAATAATACTAGGCTGACGTTGTTGCTGCTGCTTGTTTCTGTTAGATAAAGTTTTCTACAACATTGAAGTTAAAATTCTCCACACTCACAGACCATCCAAGACGCGCCTACGATTTGCGAGTGGACACAAAGTACTTCGTCTTGTCCTCGTTCACCGCTAGGCCTCTGTTTCTCAATCTCCGAGAACTCGAGTAGCATCAATTCATTGGCATTGGCGTAGGATGTACTGCATCAAGAGATTAAAAAAAGTCACACGATAAAGCATCACCCTGCCTGAAACCTTTCTTGGGGTCGAAGGGTTCAGAGAGGTTCTTTCCTACTCTTACGACGTTTTGTATGGCATTGTAATCAATAAGTAGAGGGTGTGTGTCTTTTTTGTCTCACGGATTATCTCCACGATTCGTCGTGGAGTGAAAATTTGGTCACTGATCGACCTCTTTGGTCTGAACCCACACTGATACTGGCCTATCAGTGCATCCGGGTATGACTCCAGCCGTTTACACAGTACGCGTGACCGAATTTTATCTCTATTTGAAAGAAGACTTATTCCACGGAAGTTCGCGCAGACAGCCGGTTTTCCATTCTTCAAGATAGAACAAAGTCGACTGAGTATTCAGTGTTCCTCGTTATAATTCGGTGGCTCTACAAGGTAGCCAGCATCAATTGGTGGTTCTAGAAAAACTTTTCTATCGGCGGTATTATTCTCTTCATCGCCCCTTAGTAGTTTAGAGAAGTGACCCGATGCAATGTGGGTTCCAAAGGTGAGGCGCTTGTCCTTGGTACAGTCCTAGATATTTATAACCTTTTTAGTGGCTAATCAGCTGACCCAGGAGGAAGACCCCAGGACATTCGTCACGTCTGAGAGTGTACGTCACTGTTTCACATTTACTGAGGTTTATACCAATATTTAATCTTTTAGCGCATTTCCTATACTGAAGCTGGAGCATATCAGTGGCATTCTATACGCACGCATCTCTGGCAAGGATGGTTGTGTCGTCAGCGAAAGTAGTGAGGAAGTCCTGAGAAAGGTCCTGTCGCACCTGCCGGAAAGCCATCTAGGATAAAGTTAACCACACTATTTAGCTGCTCAGGGGTTCTTTGGGCTTTCCTGAAGTCAAACTGAAATGGTGGTATCCTTTGATTAACTTCGTCGATCGCCAGTATCCTCGTCAACAAATTATTTTGGGATAGACCACAGCAGATTGATATGTCAATATGAGTCCACGGCCGACGGGCTCTTCCCGGCCTTATGAATCATAACGATTTGAGTCTTTTTCCAAGGTATTGGGAAGTGCCCAAGTCTAGATGCCGCGTTGAAAAACAAAACCAGAAATATTACCGCTTTGAAGAAGCGCTTCAGTGTCCTGTTGTCAGGACTATCTTCACTTGGGCATGTTCTATTCTTCAGCAATTTGATGTGGGACTAGATTTGATAGGATTAGCTGGGAGGGCCAGCTGACGAGGGATGTCCAGTACCCTATGTACACGTCTTCTACGACTACCGGAGGTGAAGTCGAAAGGTTGAAACCTAGCCTCTAAGTCTTTGGTGGTGTTTTCTTAGGAGACCAGAAGGAATAGTTTGTGCTCACGACCGGAGTGTTCTTCTCAAGGAACAGGTTAGTATCCTGCTGTTTTTACCAGATTAGCAGATTTTTCACCCTGTTGAATACTCTTCGGTATACTCTATCCACAATGAGGTTGCAGGTGCGAACGTTCAGTACTCCTGTGTCTCCTCTTGATTAGGAGAAGCACATCAGTGGCTGGGTGAATCCTCGCATGTGGTCTGGGGCACAGGAGGCAGTTTTCTTGCGATGCATTGAAGGCAGCCGAGTGATCTATATTGAGTAAAAGTTCATAAGCGACCTCTTAGTCTTCAGGCCGTGTTATATCGAGGTTCAAGTCCATCGTAATTTCCAGTTCCTTGCGGAAAGCAAGCAGGATCGTTTCAGGTAGCAACATACGCCTTTTTGGCATCCTGAACTGCGGCGAGCTTGTCAATTCTACCTCGAGAGGGAGTTGATCGGATAAGAGTTTGTACTGTGTGCTGATGTCCATTGGCTTGTGTTCCTTTGTAGATAAAAAAATCTATGGCACTCGGAATGAATTGCAGCGCAAAATGGGTAGAACGTGGCATGCACAGTGGCTACAATTTGCGATGAAGTATTTACCAGGGATTCTTGTATTCTTTTGCCACTCGCATCCTCTCTGTAGTTACCGCAGAAACGGTGTTTAGCATTAAAATCGCTAGACTACTGAAAAGATCCTCAAAGTCGACTGCAGACCAAGGAAGTTGCGGGGAAAAGTAGAATGCAGATATAGTAAACTCACCTCTGTTGGAAGAAACTTGATTGATAGCCATTTGAATTATATTCGTCTTCAGGGGTTCGTGCTAGAAGTAGGATAGTTGCTGCTTGACTAACACCGCCGCTCCACACTTTGGTCGGTTGCTTGGGTAATCCGCCTTGTGAATTTCAGTCGGGACGTAGTCTAGCTTATTTGATTTGGCCTTTGAAATGCACTCTTGAAAAGCAATGGAGAAGCTAGGCTTTTTACAACTTAGCTTCGACTTTTAGACTCCGCATACTCCGTATTTGAATGGTCGTTTCCACATTTTTCACATACTAGCTGCCTTAAGCAGTAATTTTACTGTGGCAAATGCTGTAGCACCTATAACATTTTCTTGGGCTCTCAAATGTTACCCTCTGCCTTCCAATACGTTGAATGTTTCACGCCTCCTTGTTGCTGTGTGCTTGGACCAGGTCGTCAAAGAAATAATTATTTGGCACAATCCTCACAATGTCCACACCGCGGGATACGGTTGTGCACACCACTTTATGTTCACTAACCAAGAAACCATCATTAATAGTGGAGTGTGGTGGTGCTGGCCATGTTGCGAACAGCTACTTGGCTTTATCTTCTTTAAGTTGATTGGTAAAGTGTTGCGTGCCGCGATCCTTAAGATAACGCATCAGCGGGCAGTACGTGTAGATCCTAACAGTGCCATTTCTTAAGACTTTTAGGAAGAAATGCTCTGACCGAACAATAGTTCCAGTTCCTGATCCATTAGGTGCGCATTGATGACATTTTCTATGTTCTGTGTTGAACCTGCTGCCTGTTAAGCGTCAAGCGTGGCATTGACCACGCTTCAGCAATCAAACTAGATCAGCTTGGGCAATTAAAACAGCAGCGTTGCTTTCCTCGTCATCATTTGCCAGTATACCAGAGCGAATTTTCGACGTGGTGGGCCTTCCAAGTCGCGGTTCATCTGGTTTAAATTTGTCTATCTGTATACATCCCTTTTTTGAGTTTATTTTCTGCGAACGAGATGGTGAAGGTATTTTAATGTTTGTCGATGGCAAGATAACTTTGGGTAGAGTTTGCGTTTTGACTAACGAGATCACCCTTCAGGGCAGTAGAGCCGTACATTTGTCGGCTTCGGTTAGCATATATTTGTGCTTGTAAGAATTTTTTTCAATTCAGGACTTTTCGGTGTTGTTGAAGCTGTCACATTGCAAAGTGTCTCACTAGTAGATGACATTGTTATCGTTGTTGTTGTTGTAGTAGTTGTAGGACAGTTTCGGAGTTATGGTGAATGTTTTGCTCTCTCTTTTCGAGTCCTCTCTCGAAGTACGATGATAAAAATCAATAAGTCACTGATACTGACACTGACTTGTACCTCGTGCAAGCTTGTAAAATTTGTATACTCAGTTAATAATGGTTTGCAGTTAACGCTCTTTAAATCTGCTCAGTATATTGCATAAAAGAACTGCACTGCTTGCAAGGGCAATTTAATATGTACAGTTTGTATATATACAAGAAACGTTCACTTCGGTAGAACCGAAGCTTCAATACTCTTCACAGGCATCTAACAAATTACTGTCAAATCTTTTAATGCTCTTGTGGTAATATGACGCCTTCATTCTATTTTTAAGGTGGTTAACTCGAAAAATAATACACTTTTCCAAGAAAATCTACAAAGTTGACGGCATGTCGTTCGTGAATACACAACAAAAAAAGCGGCATCACCAAGTAGCCACTAAATATGTTTTTCATAGACTTAGAGCCTGATAACAGAAACTGTGAAATTTACAAACTTAAGAACATTGAAAATATATAGTATTGTCACAGTTGAGCCACCAAAGAAAGTAAACGGTATTGTGCAATGTTTTCGGTGTCAAGAATTTGGACACACACTAAAGCATACTGCAACAAAGAATTTAATTGCGTCAAATGTTCACAGAACCATCCAAGTGCTGACTGCCCTAAAGTTAAAAGTCAACCACCAGCATGTGCTAACTGTCTTGAAAGCCACTCTGCGAGCTATAAAGGCAGCCGAATATAGCAAGAGCTCACTAAAAACAAGACGAACGTAAACAACAACACTAACAGAGCTCCACCAATATACAACACCAACGTCCAACCCGCGACATCACATCCAAAAAGTGCTGAACTGTATAAATGTATAACCAACAATAAATACTCAACCATATCTACCGGTAAGCCAACGCACTGGCCAACTGATCCGTGCAAAATCGCAGATTTGTTGGATTTTATTGTTTACTCTGGGCTACCGCAAAACAATTTTAGAATAGAGGAGAATTTTGATCTGAACTTATGATCACTCACCGATTATTGTGACCTATGGCTCTACAGTTTGTTACAGTTAGTTGCCTAGACATATCGTTGAAGGCAGGGAATGAAGTTGACTCTGCAATTGAAGAACTCACTAACTCAATTCATACTGCTGTATATATGTTCACACCACTCTTCACACTTTTTTACCACTAGAACTAAGAGCACAGATAGCTGAAAAAAGAAAGCTTCGGTAAACATGGCAATCAACGCGAAGCCAAATCGACAAAGGAAAATGATCCTGATACAGTAGCTGAGGTACTGTACATCCTAGAATCTGATGGCAGATGAGCCTGCTGATATGCCAAACGACTTTTTCAGAAGTAGAAGAGGAGATAAAAAAGCTAAATAAGAAAAAATCATCAGGATACGGCAAAATTTATGGAAATACAATTAGAAATCTCCATCTCAAAATGCATTCGATTGCTAGCATACATATACAATGCTATGTTCAGACTGGAATACTTCTTAAGTCAGTGGATATGCGCGGAAGTAATAATGATTGCTAAGCTCAACAAACTGGAAGGCTGCACCTCGTCGTACCGTTCCATTCATTTGCTGATGGCATTCTCTAAAGTAGTTACTTTTAAGAAGAATGTTACCTGTGCTGGACGAACTGAACATCATACGCGATGAGACCAGGAAACTGTCCCCTAGTTACAATAAATGGATCCACCATTCCGGTTAGCGAAGCGGTGAAATACCTGGGAGTACATCTGGAGGCAGAATATAAAAGCAAAGCAAGCACAGCTAAAGGCAAATACCAGAAAAATGTACTGGCTGCTAGGACCACGCTCCCAACTATGCCTTGAGAACAAAATACGGCTTTACAAGGCAGTTCTTAAGTTCAATTTTATCTCTTTTTTGTTTTAAATATTTATTTTATTCTTCTTTTCTTTGAAAATGTTGCCTACTAAAATACTATCAAAAACACTCTCAACTGATGCTCGCCAACATGTTTGCAAGTGCGCCAACAATAGTTTCGAGCCCAATGTCGAGCTGCTCGATCGACATGCTCTACAATGTGAATCGCCCTTTACAACAGGATAGAGATAGAGAATATTTTTTTTTCTATTCTTCGAACTGAAACCAAAGCTTTGTGAGAAAGAGTCTTTGTGATTGGCCAAGAGCGTTACCTGGTTTTTACCAACCTTTGACGCAATACACATTAGAACAAAAATTACATTCATCCGTTCTTCTCTTCACAAGCCATTATATCGAAATTCGAGTTGATATTGACAAATAATAAAGTTTTTCCAATAAAAACTGAAATACGAGCAGTGGGTTTGCTTGGAAGCTCTCCATACCCGATTTCAGTTCGATGACTTATAACAGAAAGACAGAAAGGCGATTTAGCTCGTCGAGCTAATCAAGCATATAAGTTTATATTGTACTTTATGGAGGTCTCCAATGCTTCTTTTAGTGCGTTACAAACTCTGTTACAAACTTGTGTACAAATGCTGACACACAATAGTTTTGCGATTTTTTAACATTTGTAAAATAGTAGTGGAGGAAATTTTACTGACATTTTCCGCATGTTGCCTTTAACGATTGCTTCACCTTTGTGATTGCTATTGTTCGAAGTATTTGTTATTCTTTTTATTGTAATTTTTCTATGCTAATTAAATTAGCATTGGAAACACCTTTTGCAGCTGTATCCCACAAAAAGAAGAAACAGCACTAGTATAGGCCGCCATAGTCGTTGAAGCTAAAGAAGCCTTATAAGCGAATATTTCGTTACCTTTTGCGGAGCATATTCTATCGCGCGACAAACTGTCGTCGATCTAGAATAGAAAGCCGCCAAACTATTCTCATTCGGTTAAACGTCTTCACATTGTGCGTACGCATTTTACTAGCAATAATACAACAACTACTACTACTACTACTACTATTAATCAATCTGCTCGTCACATCGTGCGTCCTCGTATAGTGTATTTATGCTATAGGCAGTATATTACCACATACGTAATAAATCGAAATTTTTTCGAAATTTGTGCTTTTTTTTCTGTTGTTCTGTGCAAATAGTGTTGAGCAAACTCAAACTCAAACTCGAAATCAAGTGCAGTAGCAAGCTAAAAGCTACATCTGATAAAGTGTTCTTTAACAAGCTTATAAACTGCTGTGTACCATTTTGCTTTCATAAATCTGGAAAAAGTTCAAACCATTGATTAACTATAAGATTATAAAAAGCGATTAAAATTCATTAAAATGCCTGAACGCAGTGCCCATCAACGTGAAATCGATGAGATCGAATTCGAGAGCGATGAGGATGATGATGAGCTTCAAGGTGTTGGTGTGCGCGTACAACCGCAGAAGAATCGACGTCCAAGTCCGTTGAAGGGTCAACGTCAGTTGCGTCGTTACGCTGACGACGAAGATGATAGCGATGAGCCCAGGGCCGGAGATCAAAGGCAGCAGCGTCAGCCGCAGCACCAGCAGCAGCAGCAGCAGCAACGCAGGCGCTTTAGCGATGATTACGATGAGGATGCTTTCGATGAGGAGGACGACGATGATGCTGACGATATTGAAATGTTGGATTAGTAAGTGTTGAAAAGCTTAAGCTGAATTGCATCTATTGTACTCTATACACAGACACCTGCACTGATAAACATCACGCGTATCTAGTACTTCTTTTTCCGCTCGCTGAATAAACTGTGCGTCGCCCTATAAAAAATTTAATTTAATTAGCGCACCAATTTTGTTTCATTTGTTTCAGCGTTGTGAAAACAAAATGAAACGAAATGCTTTGTGAAGGTCCTGACAGTGCTTTAAGCTGGCCTTGACATGGTTGATTTTAATTTTATGTGCAGTTTTTAGCTCTCTTTTTCCATACAATTGTATTCTGTGTTGCTTTAATTGTTAGATGTTTTTTTTTTAAAGCTTTTTATGTATAGCCATTTTTTTTTTGTTTTTTTGAAAATTTATTTTATTGAGATTTAAACAGATTTAAGAATTATGCAATACGTTGTAGTTTGTGAAATTTTTCATAAATGATGCTCGTAGTAGTTGTATAATAATACACGGTGTGATCTAAAAATAGCCGAACTTTTTAGTTATAAAATAAAAGAAGCATGGTATTATGTTTCAAAGCTAATATTTATTCAAAATACCATCCATTTAACTAAATACAACGTTTGGAACGCTCAACCAATTTATCCATAGACTTTTTAAACTCGCTTTTTGAAATGTCTGGAAATGGAAATGGCTGGAGTGTCATCGTAAAAAGCTCCTTTCTTTGCAGTTTACATTTTTCGGAAGAGAAAATAATCGCACCTTGATAGATAGACAGGCGAATACAGAGGATGGTCGATGAGACAAATCTGTTGTTTCATCGAAAATTCATTGACTTTTTTGGTCTTGTGAGGCAGCTGCTTTCCTTTGGAATATTCGGGCCTAACAAGTAGAACTCTCGACCACGAACTATGTAAAACATGTAAATAATATTCTCCATTGACAGTTTGACCTTCTGGAACAAATTTCTTGTGAACAATACCCTTGGAATCATAGAAAGTTATCAACATTGTATTGATTCTTGACTTCTGACAACGAAATTTTTTGCTAATACGGCATCATAATAACCAGACTATTTCCATACTCAAAGTCTTAATGGGCCTCGAAAAATTCAGTCACACATTCTAGGGTTAATCAGCTCTGTTTGTAACCTCCTAGTAGTATTGTATCTTTGTCTGTCTTAGTCCTTGGCTCATGACTCAGTGGTGTTCCTTCACCATATTCGTGTCGTGTTCGATATAGTGTGGTTTCTAATACCAAAGAAGGGCTCTGGTCCTATCATTGGCGTTGGCGCTTCTCTTCTAGCAAACATATCAGCTTGCTAATTTCCAAGAATATTGTTGTCTCTCGGTACCTACAGCAGAGAGACTCTGTTGTGTTTGCCGTGTATTTCCAATAATCCCATTGCTTCAAACACTAGCTTCGAATTGACGGAATAGGAGTTCAGTGCTTTCAACGTCGCGTAGCCGCTCGATAGAGCCGTAATATGGCAGTTGTGCTAGTCGCTACCTAAATTGAACTACGTCCATCCAATTATTGCATACACTTCTGTCCGAAAGATATTTGTGTGTATCTCCATTAATTCCCAACGCATACGGACGGATTCCGTCAGGGTTCCGTACGTAGATACATCATTCGATGGTTTGTGGTTTTAATACGTGTGTTCCTTTCGACGTCCAAGATTTCTTGTTGGACCATGTATTGGTGTAGCTCCGACTAAATATATTCCTCTTTGCTATTTCATCTCTTGTTATAGACGTCAGGGTTGCATGCTTCATCCAGATTTCCGAGGTAGCTTTGATTCCATTGACTAATAGTATTAGAAGTGTTTGTTTAGTTTTGTGTTCGAATTCTACATGAAGAGTGGTGCTAACTTCCTGCACACAAGTATTGCCTAGGAGCATTTTCGTATGGATTCTTTCGTGTGTATTTTCCATAGAAGCTACTACTCCTAGGAGTCTAATTTCATTTAGTTAAGGGAGCTTATGCTTCCAAGTAAATGGAATAGTGACAGGTTTGGCAGGATTAATGTTGAGTGTCTCTTCGCTGATGATGTCATCTGCATACCCTTGGCACCGCATGTCATTCACACTAACAATGTAACCTTTAACTATTGTATAATTGGGTCTACTGCCCTCTCTACTAGTACACTATATAATGTCGCTAGTAGTTTGGTGCCAGTCGACCTTCTCGCTCTGTATCTTGGCCCTTATCCAAAGGGTTGGGATCTGACTTATTGCCAGGTTGCTATTCATGATCTTCTGCAGTTTGGACAGTAGTTCTGTTTCCCCGTTTTGAAGTAAAACTGGAAATATGCCATCTACTGCTGTAGATTTAAGGCTTCAAAGGTAAATAGATACAGCCCACCTTGGTTTTTCTTCATTGATCACAGTGTGTTGTTGAATTCTATGTTCGCTCTGGTTGTACGTACGTGGTTTTCCTCTGATTGTAGTAGTACGTGGATGTCACCTTGAAATGGTTTTCCAGGAGCAACTGATTTTTTCTGTTCCTCATTTTCTGTAAAGGAGTTATGCATCCTACGGAGTGAGATATTCGCATTAGACTGTATCGAGAAAATTAAATACACATCACTAATAGAGGAAAGTTACCACTCCGAACTGTGCCTCGTCTCACAGCCGTGGAAGTGATCCATGCAGTCGTAATTACTAATCAAAAGATAAAAGAAATGTTGGTGGCCGTGCTTTCCCATGCCTTGTTATGTCCATTTGCATTGCATCCTACCAAGATGGGTAGTTCGTGTCTGTTGCAGAATTGCATGAGGCGTTCAATTACGTCCGAAAGTGACACGTACTCTCCCGCGCAGTATGGTGAAGCAATAACCGCTCGCTTCCTGCTCTGCTCGGTATGCACTTCTGATTTAAAAACTCTGGAAGAAGTTTTCCAGATTACATCATTTAATCCGGCCCACGTGACATCAGGGTTCCTGTATTAGCATCGGCGCAGCCTACAAGTAGTATAACTAGCCTGAAGTGCACTATATCGAACTTGATCTTGTAAGTCCAATTCTTGGTCACTTCATTTAGGCTTCGTCAGGTGTCATTTGACGCTGGCGTTGCAGGCTGCTTTCCACAGAGACATGGCTCCAACCTTTGCGTTGAATCTCTGCGATGACTTTGGTGCCAGCTGCCAATGAAGCTGTCAGTGCATCCGCCGCTGATGTCACCTGTCTTTCGTCGTTAGGTTCGTGCTACGCGTAAATTATGCTACCGCGTATTCAGGAGAAGTGTGCGTCTTATTCGCTATCTGATAAGATCACGATCAAGTGCCTAAGATGCAGCTTTTATGATAGTTGTTTCGATTTAGGGTCCCAAGCCAGTCTGATTATCGACACGGTATACCCGGAGAGTTGGGTGTAGGAAATACACGTCGCTCAAAATACCCGTATTATACGTTAACGGAGAACAGCACGTGGCGACTTTATTATGAGAAAGCAACCTCTATGAGACGATTTGGGGTGATCAATAGGTGGAGCAGTAGAACAGTCTACTGCATCACATCATGACACCGCCTTTGAACCTCACTCTTGGTATAAGTTTATACATTTTCGAAAAAATGCGGATGATGAACTTTCGAAATCAATCGTATCATTTCTTACAACAAATGTATTAAGATTGAATTGTTTCACTGCATTCCAAAATGAAAAATTTCGTAAAGCAATTTAAGGAGCATCCATCCAATTCATTCTATTTTCACCTTGTTTTATATGGAATTTTGAAACGTGCGCATTTGAGTAGAATGCATAAAAAATTAAATCAAATTTTAATTGTAGCAATATTCACTTAAAATAAAATAGCTGCCAAGCACTAAATGTGAAATGTTTTTGAAAGAAAAACTAAAGTGAAATGAAGAAAAAACATATAATTTCTAACACGAAAAACAAGCGTTAACAAGCTACAACAACTTTTCCACATTGCATTAAGATATTCCAAAAAAGATACAAAGCAAGTTTTGCGCGAAATGCTTGAAGCAATAAGCGAAAAGAAAACATTATATTTTTTGTTATTGGAGATTAAGTACTGCAGCAAACACGCGCACAAAAATATTAAATTTATAGTCTACAAAAATGTAGCAAACTAAAAATTTTGTATAGTTTTTTCTTCTTCTAAATATCAGGTCCAAAAAATACACGAGTATACGAGTTTATACCTTCTGATCAAAAAGCACTCGATAGTTACTTAACTACAACCGTATAACTGTATTGGCCGCACGTAGGAAGGCGCATCAGTTGCTAGACTTTTCAACGCGCCGGTGCCGGTGATCACCCCAGACCAGCTACTTCGAACGTACGATTGGACTAGAGATTAAAGCAAGTCCTGAAATTGGCATTAAGAAGCAAAATTTTGACAACACCATGCTTTTTTTTTAAATGTTTTTGTAGTATCCAAGCGTGATAGCCAGATGTGCCACCAAATCGATATCTAGTGACATTTTATAGAGAGGATTGACTTAAAATGGTACAAAAAACCATTCGATAGTGTAGTAGGTAGTCGGAAACATTGAGCTCCCGCAACATGATATGGGCTCCTAACAAAGATCTTCGATATTGAGGAGGGGAACAGGGTATTAGTCATCTGTTTTGGTCATCTGATTTGTATATTTTCCAAGTGGTATATATTCATTACAATTCTTTGGGACTAATTCCATAGTACAGGAAACCGCCATCAGTTTCTGGAATATCTCCTTATTGGTGCCATTTTTTGGAGAAGATTGGCTTAAAATGGTACAAAAACTATTCGATAGTGTGGTAGATAGTCGGAATCATTCGCTTCCCGCAACAGGATATGGGCTATTCGTATACTTCTGGAACATCTTCATTTTGGTGTCATTTTCTGGAGAGGATTAGCTATATTACTTATATATTACTTATACGCTGTGAATCACAGTGCCACTAGTAAGAAACAAATGATATTCATTCACTGACATTTACAATATCGAGTATCAACTGATATCAGTGAATTTTCAGTCGCCGTGATTGAATCACATGTAGTTAAATTTCGCTCAACTCTAGCTTGGACGTCCTCTCTGACGTCGTCCACCAATTATGTTTAGGTTGCACATGTAAACCTTCAGTGCTGGTCCTTCAGGATTCATCTGAATTAGATGACCAGCCTAGTACAGCCGCTGCTATTTTATGCGCAGGAATATGTCAACCTCATCATACAGCGCATGGTACATAAGGATTGTAAACTCGTCGCCAATTCTTACAGGATGTACTCCATCGGGAAATTAAAGTAGATCGTATGATAAAGCATCGCTCTGGCTAAAACCTCTTTTGGTATCAAAAGTCTCGGAGCGATTCTTCGTAAGATTTTTGGTCCTGTTACAGTTGGCATCGAGCTGTTTGATGAGGTTGACATTGCTCAGCGCATAAAATTCGAACGACTGTACTGGGCTGGTCATCTCATCCGAATGAATCCAGAAGCTCCAGCACTATAGGTTTACGACGGAAACCTGAACTTAATTATTGGTCGCCATCAGAGAGAACGTCCGAGCTAACGGTGGCATGGCCAGGTCTATGATCACCTGAAGAAACTTCATATTCCCAGCGACTGGCATCGGCGCTCACATAATTATACCGAATTGTGCGCTTTTTTACTTGCGGCAATGTCCGATATATAGTAAGTAAGGATAAGATATTCACTGATTACCTAAGGGATTCGTGATTAACTGATTTTTGTTTGCTAAAGAATCGTTTTTGACCATTTCTAAGTGAATGGCCATCAATAGGTTTTCCCCATTAATATGAATCTTTCAAAACAACCAAATCGTGCCATGTTTTCTCAACTATAATACATAATGTGTTCGTTTAAATATAAAAATAAATATTTATGAATTTATTTTACCTGATGCTAAAAAGAGTAGCACAGTTCTTTCAAATGAGAAACACATCGAATTGTTGCTTTTTTTTCTTTTTTTTATTATTATTCCATAATAAACAAAAAGATATAAAAAGGAGCCGGCAACAAAATAAAAGCTTATGTCCCATTGAATTAAAAATTGTGTCTCAAATTTAATGTGTGGAATTCTTCTCGTAGGTTAAAAAAAAAAAAGTAAATAAAAAGCTGCCAAAAATCTTTTCGGTATGAAAACGAGGAAAAAGGAAAAAGCTGGGCTTAAAGTGTTTTTTTTTTTTTTTGGAAATATATACACAAACACTTGCATAGATAGAAATATTTAAAATAGGTATGCAATTTTGGCACGCAAACACCTCAAAGGCAGCACACACGTACGCACACTGACTTAGACGCACATAGATACACCTAAACGCACAATACACAGGATACTGACATAAGCGAAAGGATAAAAAGCCGTAGTTCATTAATCTTAATTAGGAGCCCACAATGACAAACCGAAAAAGGTATAACAGGCGAAATAAATAAACAAACAAACAAACAATTTTAGATGAATTTCCAACGGAAGCAAATGGTGACAGGCAGTTAACATTCGAGTGAAGCCGCTTTAGCAGCTGGATAGGAGCAGGGTTCGCTTGAAAATGTGTCAATCCACGTGGTATACTCAAAATATGCGTGTAAGCGTTAAGTTTTACGTGTTTTTGCTCGGCGTGCACAATCTTGAGCATTATTTCAAGATGAAGTATATAAAAATTTTTTTGTATTATATTTTACCAGTCATCACTTGAGTTTAATACTTATATCAGTGTTCTGTAATAAAACAATACTTCTAGGAAAGAATACAACTTTAAAGCTATGAGTATGAGTATGCTCCAAAAGAGCGTATCCAAAAAAAGACATGAAAAACGTTAACTTCGGTTCAACCGAAGCTCTAATACCATTCACAAGAAATTTTAAATCGTATTGTAACACATACAAGTGGGGGTTTAAATAGGGGCTACCTCCAAAAGTCGGGGGGGGGGTGTACACGCCCGCTAGTAGATGTGCATGTGCGCCATATCGAATTTCAAGTTGATATTGATGTTTTCCATACAAATGCATAAAAGTGAGCTGTGGGTTTGTATGTTGGGCTACCCCAAAAAATGTGTTGGCCACGCCCGTTAGTCTATGTATGTTAATCAGCTGACCATAAAAATGGCAACTCATTGCATTTAACCCTAATATTGACTTTAATAAACAAGTTTTCATACACAAAGTCAAAAGTTGGCAGTAGGTTTGTATGGGGGCTACCCCAAACAGTAAGCGGATCCCACCCATTAATCTACATGTCAAGCATCCGTCCACTAGAAGTTACCATATCAATTATTAAGTTGATATTCAATACAATAAAAAAGTTTTTCATACAAAAAGTCAATAGTGAATGGGGAGTTCGTATGGGGGCTACCATAAAAAGTGGGCGTGGCGATATTGATATTCTAATTGACTGCAATAAATAGAATTGTAGGCCAATTTACAACTGGATAACATAAAAATTGGTCCCCAAAAATGCACAACAACATCCAGACGGGCATACAGATGGGCATAGCTAGATCGACTCATCTCGTCAATTTGATCAATAATGTATATATTTAAAGATTTAAAAACTTTGAGACAAACTGATAATACCATCTCCCACTATGTGTGAATGGAATAAACAAAACGTAAACTTCGATGGAACTAAAGCTTTAACATCATTCGCACGAAGTTTTATACTGCGTACTTAGCAACTATAAAGAAGAAAAATTGTTCTGAAATATGAAATAGGATACGATATTAATATATCGGATATGTATTAACATAAAATGTATATAACAAATTTAAATACGTAATATATATATACACACCACCTATTTGTCGTTGCTAAGAACGAAGTTCTTCAACGCCCTAACTGAACTCAATATCCCAACAAAGGTGATGACGCTACCACACAGACAAAGCGTCGTCAGAGTACAAAAGAACCTCGCCGAGCCCTTTTATACCAAAAGAGGTTTTAGCCAGAGCGATGCTTTATCATACGACCTACTTTAATCTCCTGATGGAGTACATCCTAAAACAATTGGCGACGAGTTTAGAATGATGAGGTTGACATATTCCTGCGCACAAAATACCAGCGGCTGTACTAGGTTGGTCATCTTACCCGGATGAATCCAGAAGCTCAAGCACGGAAGGTTTGCATCAACCTAAACTGAACCCTAGTTGGTGTACGGCGTCAAAGAGAACGTCCGAGCTTACGTTGGAAGCAACAGGTCTGGGAAGTGTTGATCATTATTCATTGTTCTTTCTCACTTTTTTTTTTGCCTGCAATTGATGATTTCGAAAAACATTATTAATGTGAATAATCAAGGTTTAGAGCACTTAAAGAACAACAATCGTTATGGCCAAAATGCAGCTCGAAATGTGCAAAAAAGTAGTAGAAAATTATGTCAAAAGGATAGACAGTTGGATTAGATCCTGAGGCGGCTTTTTGTACACTAATATTAAATGAGGTAAAGTTTAGATGTAGGAGGTAATCTCTGGAAAAATTTCTTTCTCTAACAAAAGATACTATCGTTATGAATTTATATGGTGTGTTACCAACGATCATGAAAAAGATTCTGCCTATATAAATTGAGAAAATAGACGGAAAAAGATGGTGCACATGTAAAGGGTACTTAGGCTATATACGAACACAATCAAATTTGGCATACCTGAGCAACTATATGACGCAGATGGATGAGATTTATTATATTTATTGTATGTGTTAAAACCGGGCACCGGGAGAAATAAGGAAAAATGACGCGCCCATGACCATGCCCCAAAATAAGGGAAAAACAAGAAAAAAACTTTAACCGAAGTTTTAATACCATTCACATGAAGTTTGAAGCATTCAAGTTTGTTGGAGCCTATCGCAAAGTGGGCGTGACACGACCCTTTATAATTATGCGAAGTATCTGTCTATATGAAGCCAAATGTAAAACTAATTTTGCCTGAAATGATAAAGTTTTTAATGAAAAATCCCAAAAGTGGGTGGTGAATTTCCATGGGGATGTCCCTCAAACGGAGAAATCACACATATTTCTCTATATGTGAGTCGTTCGTCCATAAGAAACATCTATATTAAATTTTATATTGATATTTACTGTAATAAAAAAGTTTACATACAAAATGCAAAAATTGGGCGTTAAGTTTCTATAGGAGCCTATCCTTAAAGGTGGCCGTGACACGCCCTTTAATATTAATGTGACGCATCCTTCCATAATGTCAATTTTTTAGGTGATGTGGACAATGAAAAACATTTTCACACAAAAAGGCAAAAGTGGGCGTACGGTTTGTATGGGGGCTACCTCAAAATGAGAAGAAATATGAAACTCCCTTGCTTATAATTTTGTTTTTCTCTTATATAAGAGAGTGGCACTTAGGGCAAAGAAATTTGTTTTGGTACCAAAAATCTCTTATTTTAGAGCCACTGGGACAATTAAAGTAATTTCTCTATATAACTGACTTCAATATCGAAGATTTCTGAATGGTCATACTCATAAGCATGAATCTTCTTCTACTTATGGCCTGGTCGTTCAGCTGCACAGCCGGCGTTGATGCTCCTCTACGCTATTTTGACAGCTACTGCACAGGTTGAATTGATTGACCCTAAGCCTGATGGCATGCCTGCCTATTAGGCGATATCCGGTTAGGACACCTATTAGAATCGAGACATCGGTTCTATTTAACTTCAAAGTTGGGCGATCATAACCTGTCTCGCAAGCTCGTCTGCTCTGCAGTTTTTTTGTTTACACCACAAGTGTATAGATTATACACATGCACGACTTGGAGTAACATTTTAGTTAATAACTATGTTAATATGTGAAAATGAATTCATTGTATTGCCATTTTCTACATTTCATTTATAAACGCAAAAAAAAACATTTTTAACCGACTTCATATGAATCAGATTTTGTTTTATCATATGATAGTTGGGTAGGTTCAATATCTAAAGATATCACTGAAGAAGCCGATTTCTGGCGTTTATCATGACCCTTACCCCACAAAAACCCGTATTTTAGGACTACCCCGTTGAATGACAGTCCACTTCACTCCAATTCAGTTAATTTTTATTAATATGGCGCCGGCTGCTAAGCAGCGTCGGCGCAATGCTACAATGTCTTTGTACAATGGAGGATATTCACAATACCACGGCGGCTCATAAAATATCCTAAATAATATTATATAAGGCTTACAACTCAAACTTACTTAGTCTGCTGATCGCGTTCATATGCTCTACCAGGAGCGGCTTTAACCTTAATTAACATCTAAAAATGAATTCCTCGTTTTGCAGAATTTTCAATGTAATGCGTATTACAGATGGACAGAGATGTGCCGATAACTAATTAAAGCCAGTCCGATAACGTAACCGGTTGGTTATCGATCACATAACTGATTTAGATTATGACATAACCGTTTTGGATTGCAAAGTAATCAAAGGTTTCTAAGTGCTGTTTAAACTTTGTGCTCCTCAAACTTTATGTTGGCGAGGGGACTGCCATAAGTTTCGCAACAATCCCCACAAAAAGAAAAAAAAAACAATATTACACGGGGCCAAATCGGGAGTGTGGGCTAGCCACTCCAAATCTGCTCTTATTGAAAATTTTATAAGTATCGTACTAAAAATTTGTAAGTACGCCTTCAGCTAAACACAAGAATGTCAAACATATTTTTAGAATGTTTTTTTTCTTCTGTGTATTAAATAGAGATGAGCTAGTCAGTAATTTTTGAGTAGTAGCGATTATCGTGATTTTCAACTGCTACTTCGATCACTGTTAAAATAAAAAGCAAAAAAACAAAAACATTTTGTCTGAATTTTTTATTAATTGAACCAAAACTTTTATTCAGTCTTCTTAAATCTGAATATCTGAAATACCATCTTCCCATCTCAATTCCCAAGATTTGCTTAAGGAATACTTCTTCTGTTATGGTAGCCATATGATTCCGACTATCTCCCACACTATTGAACAGAGCTCGCAAGAAGTGGTCTTACAGGCAGTCAAAAAAAAAAAAAAAAACTGTTGCGTGCGGACACGACTAAAATAGAAGCGAAAAGACATTTCAAGTCTGTTTTTTTTTTTGTCAAAACGGTCTTGTTCAACCAACGCGAGTTTTTTGTCAGTCTCTTTATGCATTTGTTCACACAAGACACTTTGCTGTGCAAAATTTGCCGAAAGTGTCTTTTGCGCAATATGTGTGTTGCCGATCTTCGTCAATAAATTGCATATGCACACAATTTAGGGCCCCATCTCTTCCTCCCTCTTCCACGCTTTGCTTGCGATGAAATATTTAAAGCAACAACAAAAACCTAACGCAACAATAACAAAAAAGACACTTAGCGCTTTCACTTGGCTCGTTTTGCTCAGTTGCTGATGCTCAATTGCTTAGAGTAGAACGAAAGTGTCACCATCAAGTTGTTATCGTAAGAGAGCTTCGTGTGTGTTTCTGTCATCTGGAAGCATGAAACAGAAAACACGAAAGAATCAAAAAGAAGTGTTCTGTTGAGACAGTGAGCGAGTCTGCTTCATTTGTTTCTGTCTTTTCGATGAACGCAAACAGCATTGAAAAATTTGGTTGCGCATATTTGCGAGCTCTGCAATCGAATGATTTTTTGTACCATTTTAAGTCAAACCTATGCAGAAAATGTCGCAAGATATTGATTTGGCGCCACAAGCTTAGAATCTAAGAAAACGTTTAAAAAAAAGCATGGTGTTGCCAAAATTCTGTTTTGTAATGCCAATTTTTGGAGAGGATTGGCTTCAAATGGTACAAAAACCAAATGATAGTTTAAGAGATAGTCAGAATCATTTGGCTCCTGTTACAGGATATGCGCTCTTTACAAATATCTTGGGACTTGAGGCGGGAACATGGTATTTTAGGTAGTCACCTGGTTTGTATATATTCTAGTACCAACTATTGTTGATTTCAGCGCACATTCCAAAAACCCCACATTATCCTTCTCAGTATTGATCAAGTGGCATATCTTCACTACAATTCTTTGCGACTAACTCCATACTTCAGGAAACTGCCATCAGTTTCTGGAATATCTTCTTTTTGGTGTCATTTTTTTTGGAGAGTAATGGCATAAGAAACAAGAGGTGGAGAGTTGTATATATTATCAAACGTTGGGCTCCCGTAACAGAAGAAGTATTCCTTAAAAAAATCTTGTGCAATGAAGCTGAAAGATGGAGGAAACGGAAAGATTTTTAGTGTCAACTAATGCATATTTCATTTCCGATACCAAAAATTGACTGGAACATATATTTTTAACAAAATCCTTACCAGGATGAATCAAGTGTCTTCACTACAACTTGTAAGGCCTAAGGCAATACTACGTGAAACCGTAATGGTATGATGAAAGAGTTGTGTTGTTGATGTCAGTTGTTTCTAGAGAGGATTGAATATAAAAAATCCAACAAAAAAAATATCAGAAAGAAACATTTAAGTTTACACTGCAGTAGAAGAAACCAGATGCTGGCAGAGACAAAAACCCAACAAAGCTTGAATTCAAAACAAGTGCTAAAATAGCTTTATTAAAAATGATGTACTCGCCTACGAACACTACGTGTATGATACAATAAATCAGTTGAGCGCTATTTAACTACCTGTGATTCAATTACGGCGACTGCAAAATCACTGATATCAAATGCTATTCGATATTGTAATTCACGGCGTAGCAGTAATATACTATCATGCAGATAGTGTTAGCAGCACAAAAACTATCAACGTATGCTTCATATATTACTAATACGTTGTGAATTACAGTGGCAGTAGTAAGAAACAATTGGTGAAAGTCAATCACTGTCAATTTGCAATATCGAGTAAAACAGATATCAGTGATATTTCAGTCACCGTGATTGAATCACAGATAGTTAAATATTGCTCAACTCAACTAGTACTAACCAAGAAACCGCATCCAAATACGTATTAAGTAATTCAAAAATATAATTTCACTATTATAAATTACTACTTAATTATTAATTAAAGCATAATTAACTCTTAATTATAATAATTAATTTCTGTATTTTTTTGTTCTATCTCATTTTAGCGATACGTGAGTACTGGCATTATAATATTTCATTGCTATTTATGTCTATATAAATAGTAGGTAGTATAATATACACATACGCGCGTATTCGTATATAGATATTAAGACCGTACCCCCGCACCTTTTGCAATGTTTCCGGTAAGTATTTGCCTTTCATATTCAGCAGCAGCAGCAAAAACAGAATATCAAATTGTGCAGAAGTTTCTTGGAAATGAAATGCAATACATGTCAGACCACACATCATAACACAGCAAATGACTGTAAGAATTTGTGTGTGAGTTTGGATGCGTTTCAAATCAACAGATATAAACTCGTACCTACCTACTTATGTACAATATATACTATTTTGAAGAGCATTATATCATACAAAAATGTAACGCAACATAATATGATTTATTGCAATGAATGAAATGAATTCAAACGCTCTTAGATGAATTAAATAGCACAAAAATAGCAACCACCCAACACTTTTCTGTATTACCAGTACACTAAAGCGTTGTCGTTATAGTCGCTTAGTATTAAGTTAACTAATATTGTTATATAAATATACATATATATATATATATATATATATATATATATATATATATATATATATATATATATATATATATATATATATATATATATATATATATATATATATATATATATATATATATATATATATATATATATATATATATATATATATATATATATATATATATATATATATATATTGGGTGTTTTAATTAGTTCATAGCATTTTCTAAACGATGGCGTAATAATCCGTTTTCCAAAGTGTATACCGCCGTAAGTTCACTTTTTACTTCATTAAATAAATATGTCTAACTTTATGCCGAAACAAAATGTTTTTTTTTTGTGGCAGTTCTACTGCAACACTTTAACATGAGATGCTGCCGAATGCCATCAAATTTTGGTGGAAGTTTATGAAGAGCATACTCTAACTGTGCAAACGTGTCGTAAGTGGTTTGCTCGTTTTAAAACTGGCTATTTTGAGCTGAAAGACAGGGAACGATCTGGGCCGTCGAAAAAACTTCGAAGTTGAAGTATTGGAGTTATTGCTGGATGAAGATTGATGTTAAACGTTTCAATAATTAGCTGATTGATTGGATACGTTGACTTGTCAACAGTCAGCAAATGCATCAAAGCTATGGTAATGAATCAAAAGCAATGAAAGGTATATGTATATTTAGCTGTGAACAGCTGCTTGAACGACAGAAAAGAAAGAGATTATTCCATTGAGTTGTGACAGGTAATGATGGATCCGCTATGGATACGCTATGACAATGCCAAACTCAAAAAGTCATGGGTTAAGCACGGCCAACCATCAACCATCAACGGCGATGATTTGGTGGTATTAGCTGAGTATAATCTAAGTAAACCTAATGAAGCCATCACGGGGGATGATAATTGATGATGGAAAGTCCCACTTCAGCAGCTATAGCACCTTCTGATTGTCACTTGTTTCGAATGAATAATTTTGAACTGGCTGTGCAGCACTCTCGTCATTACGAGGAAACCAAACATTGGGTTGATTCTTGGATTGCTTTTGAAGTCATTATTCCGACGCACAGTGGTGCAAAAACGTTACACGTTGAACAAAATTCTGTAAGTTTTAAACCGTTTTTGATTTTGAAGGTCTGTTTTTCTTTTTTATTTGATTGGAAATTGCTTACAGTTTTCTATAAAATGAAATAAATTTACCAAGTAATACTGGCGATATAGAGAGCCAAAGTAAAAATTTTGTATAAAATTTGACATGTCATGCACCTGTAAGCCATTTATAGACCAGCAAGAATCTGTTATTGGCATCTGAGGGTCATTTCTGAAGTATATTGTTGCGCAGAATCTCAATTCCAGGTCAGAACTATTCCATCATATCACAATTTTGAGATATTTGAGGTTATGTACTTGAAAAATGGATATTTTGAATATTTTCAAGGTGAGCAAATTGTTTTTTAATAATCAACATAAAATTATATATCCTATAGTACTACTTATTCTCATTAAAATGAGCTATCGGATGGTGTCGTAATATGTTTATTTCAAAAGCTATGCCCATTTTAAGATGGCGAGTTGAGATTTGAAGGATATACTGAGTTCAAACCCTTTTATATAGTTTATATGATTTATCGCATAACCATAACTTTTGAAAGAAACATTGTACGCTACCATTTTGAAGAAGAAGAGTATTAATTACTACATGATGAGTGGGTAGAACAAATTAAAACAAACTTTTTTCAGCCTGTATCTAACCTCAAAACCAGCCAAAATATACATTTTTCGTGTACATAACCTCAAATATCTCCAGCATGTACGTAATGCAACCGGACGTAATGTACGTAATCGGAGTTCGAATTAACATTTACACAGAAATTTACTTGAAAATGGCACTCAGCTGTGCAACAACAATCACAATCCGTTTAGTACCGATCTGGTTTATTATTTAAACGAAGAAGCTGACTTTTGGCCTGAATTGCTTATTTATTATAGTATCCTGCGAATTTTTGACTAATAAATCCTCTGCATATCATTATATCCATATCAATAGAATCCGATTTTCACTGCTACCGTATACTAGAAATAAATGGGTCAGACGCAGCTGAAAGCGTATTAAAAAGATCTTCATTCCCGGCATTGCTCGAAATTTTTCTTGTGTTATGTTTCCTATAGTCTTTATTTCTTTTTTATCTTGTGATTCCTCAGACAGGTGGTCTCTTAGTGGAAATAAATTATTTTGCATAATATTCTTGCCATTCTTGGTATAAAATTCTGTGAACTGTTGGGAACATGTTTCGCCAAGTGTATTTCTCATTGTAAAGTTCAACGGTTCTCAGAGAATATTCTTCAAATTAGTTTCCATCAATAGGCTTACTGCAAGAACGTGTAATAATTTACTAATGAGCAATACCTATAATATCGCTCTGGCCAACTCTGGGTTAGAAAAAAATCGACGAGCGGTATTTCCATCATTGCTATTGCCCTCACCTACTTATGGCTGATCTATTATTAACGCTATTTTTCTAAACTCGTCTTGGACATGTTTTTTCTTTAAGCTTCCTTTTTTGTTTGTTCTACTCATTTCTAATGATACTAGCCAGTTCAAAGTATAAGTAATAGCTGATTTTGAGTAAATGTTACATAAACCTTGTCCTAGTATGAAGTGGAGATGAAATTCCAACTCGTAAGCCTCACACTGATCGGGAGTTGTTAATAATATTTTTGCTTAACTTGCTTGATGTTTGCTTGCAAATTATGCAGGAAGACGTTGTCTTTGTGTCGGTCAATGCTTGTGCCATTTTCCCATGGATCAGTGTTAACTGAAGATTGTAAGCAAATTCTATAGTCTGTTCATTAATTTGTACAACATGTGGCTGAAGTTGTTTAGTTTGCGACCACTCTGCAGACTCCTTTGCGAATATAAATTTAGTTGGCCTATAGTGTTTTCTAGACGAAGGAGTATGGTTCTTTCATACATCTATATCTGAACTGGTGCTTGTTGATGGCTTGTCAACATTCAATGATTTTCTCAATCGGAGAGGAACAGGGAAAATAAGAAACTTTGAGTAAGCTGACACATTTTCAACCAATGCCTGTTTATATTGTTTTTGGCACGATGATCCATCGCATCGAGTACCATTTGCAACAAAGAGTTGCTTTAAAATTTCCATATTTTGGGAGCGACGTTTCGTCCATGTATATAATAAGGCGTTCTGCTGTTGGGTATAGCAGGCACTGAAGTTCAACTTCGGCTGAAGTTGAACATACTATTTTTACTTCTAATAGTGGATGGTAAAATTTTTTGACTGCCAATATTGCATGCTAAGGCGGGTACAAATTGGAACGTTTTTGTAACGTTTTCTGCCGAAGTTGTATACTTATATTGATGTTTTGTCAGACGTAAGTCTAAAAACAGAGCCAATGCTTCTTCGGGCTAATAGGCATTTGTTTCTTCAGTAGTAGGATTGCTCTTCAACACTCTTTTTGTCCGTAAAGAACTAGCGAGAAGTAGTTTTTCTTTAACTTCAGCATTCTAAAATTTTCCGGAAAACGGAAATTGATTTAAAAAGGCATCTTGAACATTTTCTACTTAAACTCAATATTCAGTTCGATAAAATTGTTGATACCGAAAAAACTTCATATAAAAAAACTCTGTTAAACAAAAATTAAAAATTTTCGGCACGAACTGTTTTCCACCGGGTACTCAGATAACACAAGTATTTGCTACCGAAAATACTATATATACGCGAAAAACAGTTGACAAAGAGTGTGACTTTTGCACATTTCCAACAGAAAAATGAAAGAAAAATCAATATGTGTGGACTTTTCATCTAATAAATAGGTGATTTTAGTATTTCATGTTGATTTGGGTACACTGTTTTTTTTGTTTGTTTGTTTGTTTGTTTGTTTGTTCGACATAGCAATAATAATTTAAAATTTCGGTAGCAAACATTTTCATCGATCTCAGTATTGGGCCTTAAAAAACTTCGAATTTGGCAAGGCATTGTGAGATGGAAAAAAGTAGTGGATAGCGTTAGATAATACTTACTTTGAATAATCTATTTGTAACCATTTTTGCACAGTAAAGCTGCAATTATCGAGTAGAAAAAACGCTACGATTTAATTCAAACACCCAATATATATCTACATATCTATATACATCGTATTTGTGTATGGCGTATAAATATAACACTCATTCGTCTCATAAATGTGCGTATTGCAAATCTTTTGTACTGGTAAATTAATAAAATGAAGGTAAGAGCGGCATTCGTTGCTGGTTTTGCCACGTACAGCGTAATGTACTCATATTTCCTTTTGCCATCGCTTGTAGCCTGTAATAATACAAAAAAAAAAAAAAAAAAATTATATGAAAAAAAAAAAAACAAAAATATTAATAAGAATTGTGAAAAACGTAAACGAAAATAAACATACGCGACACGTGTAGTCAAAGTAGGATAATGTTCTCAAAAGGAGCTTATTTTTAACTGTTTTTATGACTTTTTGAATTCATTAATATGCTTTCTTTTTTAATACGACTAGTATGTATGGCCAGCGGTCGACTAATTTGAGCGTAATCTATGATTAATTTTGTATATTATTGCGTTTGTTGTTATTGCTATCATAACAACAAACAGAGAGAGAGAGAGAGAGGGAGAGAGAGGGAGAGAGAGGGAGAGAGACCAGATATTAGCCACCAAAATATTAGCGAAGCACATACAAAGCATAACTCACATAAATTTGTAACCATACTTATATTTCTGGGTTTACGCACGTTGATGCAACTATTCAAAACGTATGAAAGCAGCTAGAATTTTTCTCGTTTTCTACGCAGTTTTAAAATGTCAACAACATATTTTCTTGGCAGACGTGTTGCAGTTGTTTTAGTTTCCAGGAAGCTGTGGAATTTCTGGATTTAGTTCGTGCTTTTCATTAGAATCTATATATAAATACGTTTTTATTTTTATACTTTAATTTGCACGGCAGAAAAAAAGAATTTTTGTTTCTTTTTTTCAATTGCTGCACTCTTTTTTTTTTTTTTGTATTGTTGTTGCATTATTCCCTTCTAAACTGCGCAATTGCCTAGTAACGAACGAAACCGTTACTCGTGAGAGTATAAATAGAGCGTTTTGATAGTTTTTGTCATTGTTTCTTAGACAATGAAAGACGAATAATTTTCATGTTTAATTTTATTTTTCATTTTTAATTAATTATTATTAAAAGTCGTGTCATACGTGAATAATATAATTGTTATCAAGGCTCAAGGTCATTTTACATTGTGAAATATTTGTATACCATTCACACATAGAGTGTGAAATTGTATTATCAGTTTGTCTGAAAGTTTGTAACGCATTAAAGGAGTCATCGTAGACCCCATAAAGTATATATATATTCTTGATCAGCTTGACGAGACGAATCGATCTAGCTATGTCCGTCTGTCTGTCTTTTTTGCGCATTTTTTGGCGACCAATTTTTATGCTATCCAGTTGAAATTTTGCACATATACTTATTTTTATTGTAGTTTAATAGAGTATCAAGATTGACCTGCTACGCCCACTATTTGGGGTAGCTCCCGTACAAACCTATGGTCCACTTTTGACTTTTTGTAAGAAATACTTTTTTATTAAAGTCAATATTAGGTTGAAATGCGATATGGTACCATTTAAGAGACAGCCGCTAAACGTACATTGACAATTGGGCGTGGCCCTCCGACTTTTTGAGGTAGCCCCCATACAAACCCATCGTGCAATTTTGTGTTTTTTATGAAAAAATCTTTCATTTTGATCAATATTGGCTTGCACTTTGATTTTGTGTATTTTAATGGACAACCGCTTCATATACATATACAAAGGGGCGTGTCCCGCCCACTTTTTGAGGTAGTCCCATATAAACCCACAGTTCACTTTTATGCATTTGTATGGAAAACGTCAATATCAACTTGAAATTCGATATGGCGGCATCTTACACATCTACTACATCGCTTCATACACATCTACTATTGAGCGTGTACCACCCACTTTTTGGGGTAGCCCCTATTTAAACCCCGACTTTTATGTATTACAATAATATTTAAAGTTTTGTGTGAATGGTATTAGAGCTTCGGTTCAACCGAACTTAATGTTTTTTCTTGTTTTTTTTTTTAATTTAAATTTCCTCAATGCGAAAGAAGCTAAGAATGATATAAAAGCAATAATTAGCAATATGCGGTCAATGGTGGGTTTTGTTCATTATTTCTTCTTTCACATTGAGAAACTATCTTGAGCCAGCTAAAAATCATATGGCATATTTTTTTCTCTATTATTCCAACTACGGACTACATAGAAAGTTGTAAATAAGAAAATTGACAAATCAATTCTTGCTTATTCATATGACGTCATTCACTTAGACTTTATTGTTGTGGTTTTTTTTTTATAGCAAATTGAGAGAGCTGAGAGAGGGAGAGAGTTCAGGTTTTTTGATTTGCCGAGGGCGTTATCTGGTTTTTACACACCTTAAGCACAATACTTTAGAAATTATATTCGTCGTTGCTCATCTTCACAACCCAACCAAAAAATATATAAATATATAAAATATATGTACTTTTTACAATGCCTTTCAAAGGTATTTTTAAATTATCAATTTCCGGTAGCTTTTTGACACAATGTCTTTGAAATCAGTTTTGTCGAATATAAAATTTATCGTCGAAAAGTTTTCAGAAAACAGAAAATTATGACTTGACGACGATTTTTTGTGAACATGTTTGACTTGGTCTTAAAAATGTATTGTTGTCCGACACAAAAGACTGTTGAAATCACTTCAGTTATTTTCACAAGCTCTCTCTATCTCTCTTTCTCTCTGTATATTGGGCTTCAATTTGCAAACTGGGTTTTGAAATGGCTGTGCCGAAACTTAACTAATTTTCCAGTTCTTACGCTTAAGTTTTCACATTATTTTTTTTCTCGAGAATTGAATTTCCCGAGTGCCAATCGTTTGCAAAACTTGCTCGTACTATTTCTCGCATGTAGAGTAAATTAGAAAGAAAAAAAAAACATTCTTGTATAAACAAGTTCTGAAATCGAAAAAAAATATAATTCCATGCATCACAAACACCTTCGCAACTCAGTCGGAAAAGAAAAAAAGAGAACTTAACACACACAACTGCAAAATTAAGCAAGAAAGAACGTTGTGGTCAAATGTGCTTGACTTCTAGATACTCTGTAACTTGTGTAAGGCTGATTATTTGAACAATAGCTTTGTATGTAAGCTATATTCCTGTTCCAGGAGCTATGTGGTATGTTGTATCGTATTAGGACTGACGTAAGATATAGCAAATTTGGCAATTATAGCTTAAGAGCTTTAGATGAAGCGATCGACTATAACGGGTGATTCGTTTAAATGATTTTTTTTTATATTTAAATAAAACACTTAAAATAGAACTGGATGTCGGAATCTTTATTATGTCTCTTTGGGTTGCTCATTAGCCCAAATGCGGCAATTTGTTTGTTGACGTATCCATTGAGCCATAAATGTGCCTCATCACTGAACAAAGTTCAGCGCGAAAACGGCAGATCTTCATTGAGCTGTTGCAGAGTCCTTTGACGGAAATTAAAGCGTAAATTTAAGTCTGGTAAATTCAATTATAGCACGAATGGGATTTTTCAAGTCTTTAAACCAAGGTACTGGCGTAAAATTCGCCAAGTTGTTCCAAACAAGAGGGCAAGAATCGATTAGTCTTACTCTTCAGCCACACTCTCCACTACAGCCTCAATAGTCTCCTCACTACGAGCTGGATTTGGTGGTCTTTTCGGTCGCGTATCATCCAATAACGTAGAGTGAGACTCAAATTTGCTGATGCTAATGGCAAGCGTGGGCATATGTTGCACGAAGTGTACGAATAACATTTTCCATGACGAATTATCAAACAATACTGAATAAAAATATGATGACAGACAGTGGTACCTAGAGAGCCTATATCCTGAGTATAGTTTGTCTAAATCTTCTATGCTTTTCTCGCCGACAGATATAAGGATGGACGGACATTGTTAGATATGCTCATCTTGTCGTGCTGATCAGAAGTATATTTATATACTTAACAGCATCTCACAGTTCAACAAGCCCAAAACAAATATTTTTTTTTTACAAGATATAAAAATGTCTTACAAAACTCAAAAATTTGGTTTGTATTTTTGTATTGTGTATTATCTGAACAGGGATTAGCAGAATATATTTTGAAAACTCGAAGGATCTATCTCTTACAGTTTTCTTACATTCGTTCAAATAAATTGTCAGGCGAACAGACACAAACATGTCCATATCGACTTGAATTTTGATGTTGATTAAGAATATACATACTTAATACATTTGCAAGAAATAACTATGGGTGAAGGGTATAAAAATGTGTATCTACAAGTAGTATGTGTATAAATTTAATGCAAACTAAAACAATGTCAACGTAGATATTATGAAATTGATATTAATACGCATAAAAAACAAGAGAAATATGGGAGAAAAAGTATCCATGAGCATTTATGTTGTGAGTATGAGTAAATGTACTAATAAGGGCAACAAAGTTGTTGTGAGAAGAGTAAAAAAACAGATAAACGAGGACAATAATAAGAGCAGTGACAACAAACTAAATGGCCGTATATGTATACAGAGTGAGTCAAAAAGGACGTTATGGTTTGAAATCGTTAAAAAATTTTTATTTTATACAAAATTACGACGAGTCGATTCAGCTATGTCCGTCTGTCTATCTGGATGTTGTTGCTCTTTGGGCACCAATTTGTAAGATATCCGGTTGTAAGTTGGCACATAGACTTCTTTTTATTGCAGTTTAATAGAGCCACCCCCAATTTTTAGGGTTGCTCCCATACAAGCCATCCTCCACTTTCGACTTTTTGTATGACATTTTTTTTATTGCTGTCAATATCACCTTAAAAATTGACATAGTAGCTTCCTATGAAGGGACTCTTCACATATATATATATATATATATATATATATATATATATATATATATATATATATATATATATATATATATATATATATATATATATCAATGGGTGTGATCCCCCCATTTTTGGGGTAGCCCCCCATACAAACCATACGTCCACTTTTGCCTTTTTGTGTGAAAATGTTTTTTATTGTCAATGTCACCTTATACATTGGTTTCTTATGGAAGGATGCTTCACATTAATATTACATGTTACGCCCATCTTTAGGGATAGACTCCATAGAAACTTACCGCCCAATTTTTGAATTTTGTATGTAAACTTTTTTATTACAGTAAATATCAACATAAAATTTAATATAGATGTTTCTTATGGACGAACTGCTCACATATAGAGAAATATATGTGAAAATGATGGTCACATGTTTGAGGGGCATCCCCGAGCACTAAAATAAATAAATAAAATAAAAAGGTAAGAGTCGATAATTCCTCGTGCCGACATCGCAGCCCATACGGTCAGTTTAGGCGCATGTAGGGGTTTCTGATGTTTGTGTTTTGTATTGGTTGCACTCCAGTAGCGGCAATTTTGCTTGTTAAGATGGAAATGAGTAAACGTTGGTAAGCGTTGGATTACCGTTTTTGTAAAACTCACGTACGCACAACGCACGGTCCGCTCCCGAGAAACGCTCCATAGCGATTAAATTCCCAAAAGCTAGGCTACCGATTGACATACCCCCCGCGCCCCTCGGAATAGTTGCGTTCACGCAAGCAGCAAATCAAATGTGAACTTTCTTTTGAGACACCCAGTACTTCTTTATTAAAGTCAATATTAGGCTGAAATGCGATGTGGTGCCTTTTCATGGACAGCCGCTTGACATACATGGACTGCCCCACTTTTAGGGGTATTCCCACCGCCCACTTTTGTGTTTTTGTATGAAAAACTTACTTATTTATAACAATTTTAGCTTTAAATTCGATTTGGTGGATCTTAGTGGACATGAAAGATAATGTCTGTCAAATGATGGTCATATTGTGCGTTGCAAATTCGTGCTCTTTTTAAACACATTTTCCATTAACATTCGCAAAAATTTCACCTTTTATGCCATGAATTTCATAACGAATATTGCTATCCAGTTGAAGAATGCTCGATGGCTTATTGATGTACACCCGCTCTTTCAAATAATCGCAAAGAAAACAATCAGGAGCGTTTAAATCCGTTAAATTGAAGTTGTCCTTAAACGAACGGAGCCATTGTGCCTCTTGCAGTATGTACTGTGGCTCCATACTATTGATACCACAGATGTGGATAGTTTTGCACAGGTGGTCAGGAGAAAGTTTTCCAACATCGTCCGATATTGAGCAGCATTGACGCTAATTGCGGCACCGGCTGTATTTTCAAAGGAATATGGGCTTGCAGTTTTGCTTATTAACGAAGCCATTTAATATGGAAATGGGCTTCATCGCTCACTATAAAATTGTGGATAAAATCGTCAAAACAATTGACTGTTGATTTTCATAATAAATTTTAATGATTTTTATTCGTTGTTCTATTGTATATTGTTGTATTGTCTATTTACCAAGCTTTGTTTACAAAATTCTTAAAAAAGAAAATAAATATATATATATATATATATATATATATATATATATTATATATATATATGTATTTTAGCTGGCTCAAGGACATTTTACATTGTGCAATATTTTTCACATATATTTTTTCTCCTCAATGCGAAGTGAGAATAATAAAAACAACTTTTTCATTGCACAGAAAACTGTTTATCCGCATATACACGTATTTCGTACTTAAACACAAGTACTAATCAGTATGCTGGTTGCACATTGCATATTGAAATGAAAAAGTTACAATAAATTTAAACAATAATGCACTTTTTGCGCCACCCTGTATATATGGATATGTAGTCTCTATATATATATATATATATATATATATATATATATATATATATATATATATATATATATATATATATATATATATATATATATATATATATATATATATATATATATATATATATATATATATATATATATATATATATATATATATATATATATATATATATATATATAAATATTTCTAAGTACAACAGTGTTTGAAACAGAAACCATATATGTACCTAGTCACATATATACCCCACCTACACACACATATATATATAGTGTTCAAATGCTGCCGCATTGTGTGCTCATCGTCATCGTCCTTTTCCTATGCAAATACTGTTTTGTTACATTGCGATTATTGCTCATACGCCCATAAGCCAGTCAAACTGACTTACGGTCACATTTATGTATCTTACACACATACCCGTACATATTGTATCTCTGGGCAAGCATTTTTGTCCGTCCGTCCTTCCGTCTGTCCATCCAAACGTCCGTTCGTTGGTCTGTCCATCGGTCTGAATTTCCTTTTACTCGCACTATATAGAGTGTTGTTTATTGGATTTAAATTGTGCATATTGTAGCAGTTATGTTTCCGCAAGACAACATGACAAACAATAACCAAAACGGAAACAGACCGAAGAAATATTGTCACCATTCATATTCGTACATAGTACATTTAGTATAGCCAATGGTTTCCATGTTCCTAGCTGCTGCTGCTCCTTGTGGCAATCTCTTTTTGCAAACACTTGTTGATTTGGCTTGTTAGTTGCGGTGTTTGTTATTTATACGCTTGTTGATTCAGCGTTTGGTTTTTCTTAATGTTATTTTGATCATCATTGATAGTAGTCCTTCCTTCCGCACAGCTTCCTACTAATTAATAAATTGATTTAAACCGAAGCCCTGAAATTGTCTTAGTGCAGATTAATAATGTAAGCTATATAATGTGTATCTACTTAAGACGATAAAGTAAGTTAGTTGAAGCACTTTCTAGTTTCTATTTGAGTTAAATTTAGCTTCTAACTTTTTCTAGCAACGTGTATGGTACCACAAAATCCACTTTTAACTAACATTCACACTAAATTAAATTATATTTAATTCAAGTGCATTAGTGCGCTGAAAGTTCTTACTCTGCGGTCGTATAAATTGATTCCGACAGAAAATTGAACTAGTGTTGCGACCTGTGTAGGATTTTTGCTTGAGTACAAAATTTTTATTCGTGTCAACTTGATATTAGAGTAGAACATCTACAAAATTGCTACAAATTTGCTCCCGCCGCACATCCAGGCCAAAATTATACGTTCGAAACAATGTGTTAATCGGACGGAGCAATGTCTGCAATGCATAAAGCCATTTGAGCTTGATTTTATATGGTTTTGCAGCATAGCACCGAAAACTATCGTACTGAAAAATCACTTTATCGTGTCTCTGCTCGAATTGCGGCTTTTTTGTTTTTTCGAATACTCTGCTCAAACACAAACATGGGCTTGATTAGGTTATAGTGGATTATACCTAGCTGTTCCCGGCAAATACAGAGCATAAGATTGGATCCATGCATATATGGCTACGCCGTTGATGTTGATGGTTGGCCGGGCTTAATCTATGTTTTTTTGTGTGTTTGGATTGTCAAAGCGAATCCACTTTTCATCGCCAGTCACAATTCGATGCAAAAATCCATTCCTTTGCTGTCGTTCAAGCATCTGTACACAGGTGAAAAAAGATATTTTCACGTCTCTCTCGATTTTGATTCGTATGCCACCCAATATGCTTACTTTTGGAACATTCCCAGGTATTTGAGGCATTTTGAAATTGCTTGTTGATTCACTCACACACAAAACTTGCCAACTCTTCGTGTCTTTGACATGAGAGTTCATTAAGCAATGCCTCTATCATAAACTGACATTTTTAATCACGAGTAACTTAATGATGTAAACATAAATCACATATTATACTTACAAGATGCCGAAAGGTACTACACTCTTTATATAATACTGGGTGTCTCAAAAGAAAGTTCACATTCGATTTGCTGATTGCGTGAACGCATCATCATTGTTAAAGCTGCACCCCTACAAAATTCACTTGGTGCAAGAATTAAAGCCTCAGGATACTGGGTTCATGAAATTTTTCCTGGCAAATTGATCTCCAGGAGAAGTGACATAAATTGGCCTGCACGAAGTCCCGATTTAACCCCTATGGACTTTTTTCTGTGGGGTTACTTAAAATCTAAAGTTTACGGCAACAAAAAGGGAAGTCGCCCAGGCACAATTAAACCAAAATATCCGTCACGAAATGGCAGCTATCACGGAGTATATCTGCCGAGACGTCATATATCTGCTCGTATATCAATTCTATCTCTTTCGAAAAAATGTAACATTTTTCGATGTTGTAGCAAATTTTCCAAAAACTTTTGCCACTTAGTAGTGGGTACCTCAAAAAGCAACAGCTTCTTCAGTCGTTGAAAAACGTTAACCTCGTAATTATTGTTATGTGCGGGCACAAAAACAAGTCACTGAGTGAGGCTGTAAAGCGAATGACCCATCATTTCTCGGAATTGAGTTTATGTACCATTCAGAATTGAACGTGAACATTCTACTTTGCTCTAATAGAATGGAAACAACTTTTGTTGTTGTCGATTGCTGTCTTGTTTCGGGCTCATATGCATAGTTCTATGATATGTTACATGTTACGATGTCATGACGTGTTTTGAACCACCGTGGCACTATTTCTTCAACATTTCTATGCATCAATCAATGTGATAATATTTTCTTTTTTGTGCAAGCGTCAAATTATGTGGTATTCAAAGCGAAGTTCAAATCTGCATTTAATATCGAATGAATGCTGGTCCCACTAATGCCCAAGGATGTTTCAATCTATCTGTATGTCATATGACGATCTTGCAATATCAACGTACAGCATGTGTGTTTTATGCGGCAGCAGCAGTTTTTGAGCGATTTGTCTTGAAGCAAACAGCAACCACGTTTGAATTCAGCATACCAGTTATAAACAGTAGTTTTTAATGGCGCTTCATTGCCAATAGTCGAAATAGGTTAATTGAAGCATCGTGGTAATCTACATCGAAAGTCATAATACATCACCGTACGAAATTGTTCACGAGTTAATTCCATTCTTTGGCCAAGATGAATTTTTCAAGAAACTGTAAACAACACAAATAGTGCTTGTACATCAAAATGTTCGCCGTACGTTAATGCTAAGAAATTTCAAACTTTCCATTGGAAATTTTAGCTGGCATCCAACAACACTTAGGAATGCCAAGACGGACAATATACAAGGCATTTGTACTTATTTGACGTTCATTTTTCAACCGATGCCACAAACACACTTTCGTACTATATGTCGGCTTGCAGTGGACCAAGTGTCATGATTAAAGTAAAGAAAAGCATTCAACTTACGAACGCATTGGGTCAGATACAGGTGGCGCCAGTGGCGGATCTAGGATCCGTAAATAAACTATTATAAAACACAAAGAGCATTAATTTTTTCAGTTTGGTTATTCACCTAGATTACGGTATATTTGTTATTTACGATTCACGATTTTATACGTTGTGATCTAAAAATAACCGAACTTTTTAGTTTTAAAATAAAACAAGCATGGTATTATGTTTCAAAGCTAATATTTATTATTTAACATATGATCCACTTAACTCAATACAACGTTTGGAAAACTTAAATAATTTATCCATAGACTATTTAAACTCGCTTTTTGGGATATTCTTTAGCACCAGTGTCACGGCTGCTCCCCTCATTGCAGTTTTCATTTTTCGGAAAAGAAATTAATCGCACGGTAATAGATCAGGCGAATACGGAGGGTGTTCTATGAGACAAATCGGTTGTTTCATCAAAAATTCATTGACTTTTTTGGTCTTGTGAGGAGGTGCATTATAATGCAATAAAATCAGCTGCTTCCCTTTGGAATATTCGGGCCCAACATGTAGAACTCTCGATCACAAACGATGTAAAACTTGTAAAAAATATTCTCCATTGACAGTTTGATCTTCTGGAACAAATTCCTTGTGAACAATACCCTTGGATTCATAGAAAGTTATAGACATTGTCTTGATTCATGTATTCTGAAAACGCAATTCTTTATTTTTTGGCTCGCAGATTGGCGCTTAGTTTCAGAATCGTCTTTAAAACACCATGTTTCATCACCAGCTATGATCGAATGAATAAAATTTGGATTGTTTTTAGCTGTTGAAACGATGTCTTTGCAATGCTCCACAAACAAGCGATTTTTAGATCATAATTTAGTTGATGTGGAACAAAACGTGCACACAGCTTTCTTTTACTCAAATCTTCAGTTAATATTTTGTAAATTGTACAGTACTATGATGAATTAAATTCTTCTGCCAGCATTCTTATAGTGAAATTTGCATCGGTAGTGATTACTTACTTACTTTTTCCACTAACTCAGCACGTTTAGATGCTTCGGGTCGCCCAGGTCTTGGATCATCATTTAAATCATCACGACCGTTTTTAAATCATGTAAACCACGTGTAAACTTGAGTACGACTCATACAATCATCGTCATGAACGTTTTTTTTTTAACAATTCATAAGTCCCAGCAAATTTTTTACCGAGTTTAAAACCAAATTTAATATTTGCTCTTTGTTCCATTATGTTTTTACGAGATAACTACAAAAACTGCTGTTATTAAAACGTGTGTCATTTTGCTACATGTCAGAGTATTAGTACGAACTAAGCTACTTTGGAAAGAAGAAAAATGTACCTTTCTAACACTACCAACATTTAATAGATGGCGCTACGTGTTCTATGATTTAAATTTAAAAATCGGTTATTTTTAGATCAACCTTGTACTTAAACCCGATCGGGATGAATGACATAGGTGCTTAAATGGCGTGTCTAACGGTACCAAAACTGTTTCGATTGTATGAAAAATAAGAAAAAACGTTAACTTCGGTTGAACCGAAGCTCTAATACCATCCACACGTAATTTTAAATAGTATTGTAAAACATAAAAGTGGGGGTGTAGTAGATGTGTAAGATGCCTTCATATCGAGTTTCTAGTGGATATTGATGTTTTCCATCAACCATGTGAGCGGGCCACGCCCATTAGTCTATGTATGTTAAGCGGCTGACCATAAAAAGGCACGACATTGCATTTTAACATAATATTGATTTTAATAAAGAAGTTTTCATACAAAAATTCAAAACTGGTCAGTAGGTTTGTATGGCGGCTACCCCAAACAGTGGGAGGGTCCCACCCATTAATATGTATGTCAAGCATCCGTTCACTAAAAGTTACCATATCAATTATTAAGTTGATAGTGACTTAAATTAAAAAAGTTTTTCATACAAAAAGTCAAAAGTGGGTCTGCGATGCCTCATTTAATGCGTTAAAGGCCTGACATCAGGCCTGAAATGTTTGCAGAATATTAATCTACCGAAGTCTATAGTGTTTCTCCCCCACTCCCTACGGATCCGCCACTGCATGACGGCATTAGAGTGCGATTTTTTTTTTTTTTTTTTTTTTGTGGGAACTTACGTTTTCTGTGGGTTTTAGCTTGACAGACCTAACAAAATGACAGCCAGTCAAGTACATACTTACTGTATAATTCAGTCGCATGAAACTGTGTAGGATATCAAATAGTCATGCTTGTAGAATATACTCTTGCGTGTAGAGTATTCATAAAAAAATGAGAGAAACAAATATTAAAGCAGTCGTCGATGTCATGCAAATTTCCGATTTTTGTGCCACATTAAATATTTATTATAGCGCTCAGCAACAATTTAATATTTAATATTACGCATACTCAAATTCGTATACAAATAAACAAATAGACATCGTATAGTGTCACAAATGTACATACGTACATACATATGTATAAATACGAATATATATTGTGGCAAAAGGCGTACGTGGCCATATTAAATAATGTGTCAATGCAATTGAAAGTAAAACGCCGAAGGGTATGCGAGAAACGGAAGTAGCAATGCAAAACGGAAGTGGAGAGAGTTTGCAAGTGGAAAATGGTAGTAAGTCAGCAAGGCTTTTGTACACACTTCACACTTAGTGTGAATAGTATAATAATTTTTGTTACGGACTTTGTAACGCATTAATTGAAAAATTTCTATATTGCTTGGCCAAACATAAGTCACATTGTCCATGCCATACCGGTTTTTGTATGAAAAACATTTTTATTAGTCAACATCAACTTGAAATTGGTTACGATGGCTGCTATTGGACGGATGTTTTACATCTATACTAATATTATAAAGCTGAAGAGTTTGTTTGTTTGTTTCTTTGCTTGAACGCGCTAATCTCAGGAACTACGGGTTAGATTTTCAGTGTTAGATAGCCCATTTATAGAGGAAGGCTATAGGCTATATATAATCACGCTAAGATCAGTAGGAGCACCAATATTAATATAAGTCTAAAATCTATGTATGTATGTATGTATGTATGTATGTATGTATGTATGTATGTATGTATGTATGTATGTATGTATGTATGTATGTGAAAGGTTGGGTAGATGTTATTCAACTCAACGCTAGATGTCGCACTAGCAGGTCATGAGTTTTTAAAATTTTATAACTACTTTATTATATGTATTTAAATTTATCTTCTATGTATATAAAAATGAAAGTATGTGTATATGTTTATTATAGACCCCGAAACCGCTCAACCGATATTGATCAAATTTTGTAGCAATATTCAAAATAGTCCCGTGGGTGATACTGTGAAGATTCGTGGCGATTGGATAAACAGATTTTATATTTTTCTAATTTTAATAGAATTGAAGGTAGAGTAAAGGAGCATGTGGAAGGTGGAAAAGGTGGAAGGAGTTTCAGGGGGTAGGAGTGTCAGAGAGAAGGAGTGGCAGGGGAAAGAGTAGGGCCGCGTACAACGTCGCGGGGACCATCTAGTCTACACGTATATATAAAAAGGCAAGTGCAAAACTTTCCTACCCTTTTTAACCCAAAATATTTGCTTGATTTTTTAACGTTCTCCGCATTTAGTAAAGTCATTTGGTAGTTTTACAAAGATAGTTTTCCTGGAGTTTTCAAAATGGGCAATTTTATATACTTATTTCGATGTACTCTTTCCGAATTTCAACTTTGCCACCTCGTATCTTTTCGCTCGCGCCGCCATATTGGAAAAATGACGCCTAAAAGCAGTTTTTTGATAAATTCGCTATTCTTGATGTACCAAGTGTTGCGAGTTCATCCTCATTAGTACCGATCGAAACGTCACAGACCAAAAATTTCTTCTACATTATCCGCAATGGAATTATCAGTTTCATCGCAATCCTCTTCGTTCTCGATTTCATCAGACGTTTGCTCAAAAATTGTCTCCGTTTCTTTCACTTCGTCACTATCTTGTGATGGAACTTGTGAGTTAGAACAGGTACCACTACAATTTGTGCATACTATAACAGAGGCTTTCTGACATCTCTTTTTACATTTGCAAGAAATAAGCTTTAACAAGCTTTCCGAAGCTGGGGACTTGAGTGTAGTGACAGGAATTAGCCCGTTCTTGTTTTTTTTTCCATCCCCATCACTCTGCATTTCGTTCATTGCCATAACACTGCTGAATCTGGTAATAGGTACGGCACGATTGTTGTCGTGCTGCTGCTTCTGTTGGTGGTAGCGACGCAATATTAAATTTGCTTTTACTCGTATATGCTAATGTTTTGAAGCATGCATATCTAGAGTTGTTCAAATACATATTTTCTTACGCTTCAAATTAATGTAACTGTATAATTCAAGAAGGAAACGGTCTCCACAGCTTTAGCAATTAGCTCTGGATCTGCATTTGGATTTTTGAATACCCGGATTACCTTGTTTAAGTCTGGCTTTTTTCGGAGTACCTTAAGGAGTACCTGAAGGCATGCAAGAATAAAATATGTTCTGCTGCTGTTTTATCTATATTACTTTTTATTGAGCATATTTGTTAATAAATTTTACCGTTTCCTGGTTTTAGAATATATATGTTTGAACGCGTAGATAGAGCCGTCAGAGACAAAAGAATGAGAAGGTCTACATCTTTGCCGAAAACTATTACGCAATCAAATGCCGATGAAACGCTTATTGTGTTATTGATTATTAGCGTATCCGCATCTTCCTTGGCTTGTTTGACCATGAAGTTCTCAGCTACAAGTTTTGTTTATAAATATTTTTATTGTGGAATGAGTAGGAGAGGAGTTATTATCAAAAAACTGCAACTCAATCGTAGTAAAACGTCGTATTTGCATGGATATTTTTAAATTTTGCGAACAGAAAAAAGTCACAGGGTGCCAAGTCCGGTAATTACGGTATTAGTTTTGTTCAACAAGTCTCGAAGAAGCAAGGTAAAAATTTGGCAATTTCGGAATAAATTTTGCTGAAACATATTTCATGTCGAAAACCGATATGCCGACACTCTCAGCCACTTCTATAATAGTGATTTGACGATTCTCCATGACAATTTTCTTCACTGCTTCAACGTTTTCATCGGTTGTTGACGTGCTGGTGCATCTAGGATGAAGCATCGTCATGAGCATCATCTCGGCAATCTTTGAAGAGCTTGTACAACTTACAAACATTTTCATACATAATTTAATATAGATTCTTTGATCCATTTTTTTTTTTGTGCGCGCTAGCTCTGTTGTGGCGTCCAATTTTCGACCACTGTTTTTTTTAAATTCTACGTGGTGCAAAAGTGATCCATGTTTAATCGAAATAGACGTAGCTCACGATAACATTCCCAAACTGTATCAAAATAAATTTTCACAATTTGGCGTTAGTCTATGCACGATAAAATGGCAAACCAAACTGAGCTCAAATGCCGAAAGCGTGGCCATATCTGACCAATTTGTGATAGTTTAATTCTTGTCGAAAAATGTAACTTCTAAAAAGAATATCTATTCTGTTCCGCGCAGTTTTAGGGGTAGCCCCAAATATACAAACATACCACCTATTTTTAGGGTTCCGTACCAAAGGGTAAAACGGACTAAGACTCCGCCGTCCGTCCGTCTGTATGTATGTCTGTCTGTCTGTCTGTCTGTCCGCATGTCACCAGGCTGTATCTCATGAACCGTGATAGTTCGACAGTTGAAATTTTCACGTATGATGTATTTCTGTTGCCGCTATAACAACAAATACTAAAAAACAGAATAAAATAAATATTTAAGGGCGCTTTAATACAATAAACGTGATCTTTTGGCGTATATTTTGCGCTCTCTTGCTCTCGCTCTCGCTCTCGCTCTTGCTCTCTTTCTCTCTGTTGCACATACCAATCAAGGTCTGTATGTGCGAGAGTGAGAAATGCAATGCTGCATATTTATAGGAGCTTTCTGTATTTAGTGCCTACTTTTAGGCTTGAAGTAATATCAAATATTATTCGACGCTTAAACCCATGTTTATTGCATACATGCACCTTTATTATGCTATACTAAAACCTACCTGCGTCAAATGACGAAAACTGAAACGCTTAATTTGAGAAATGTGGAAAAAGTTAAATCTGTACCATCTATAAAAAAAAAAAAATCATGCCTGTTGTATGGGCGCCCTGCTTAAATATTCGCATAGTTATTAATTAATGGGTGTTTTCACTCCACTTTGAGAGGTAGTCCGCATAAAGACCAACCGCGCACTTTGTGTTTTTTCTATATAAAATTTTCTTTATTTATTTTTCAAGCTGACCACCTTAAAACTGGAATACCTAAAGGCGTCAAATTGTCACTATATCATTAAAATTTCTTAAAGCAATTTGTTCGATGTTATCGAAGAGTATTGAAGTTTCGGTTCTACCGAACTTAACGTTCTCTCTTGTTATACATACGTACAACATACGAGCTACAATTTGTTCGTTCGTTTTTGTGCCTTTTGGCAATTTAATAGAATTTTTGAGCGCAATATTAACTTGTCAACTTTACATAGGCAAAAGGACACTCTGCTTTGTGAGCTTGTGTCTCGTTTTTTTTATTTTTTTATTTTTTTTTTACTTTGCATAAACTGTGACTTTGCTTATACTAGTAATAACCGCAAAAAGTAATAAACTTTTTGCCCATATATTTTTTTTTTAATTTTGTCCCAAAAAATATTCTAATTTGCACAATTGTGTAGGACAGGCGATTATATCTGTTGAGTGCTTATGTATTTATGTAGCGTTGCAGGATATGCGGGTAAAGTAACAAGCATAAATAACGAAATAAAGAGATAAATAAGATCTTTAGAATAATAATAATAATAATAAAAAAAGAAGTCAACCGCACATGCAAAAGACCAAATTTTATTTGCAGAGACAAATTTTACATATGTAGATATGTGTGGGTGCTTATGCGTTCATAAGTATGTGTGTGTTTGGCATATCTACTCCTTCGTCTTCTGTTTCCAAGGATGTAAGGAAGGATACTGCGGCTGGCAATATGAAAACCAAGTAACCACAATGCAACCAACATAAAGCTAACAAGTGAAAGAGTGACAAGCGGTAAGGCAAGACATTTGGGATTTGTGCGTAACTTTCAGACAACCAAGGCATGACAAAACTCGTCTACATATCCTTGGTGGCTCATATATGTAAAAGCTTACTTGCTGCTGTGCAACAAAACAAAACAAACAAAAAAAAAATATATTTATATATATATATACTATAAACATCGAACAACTGAAATTTTTGGTTGATACCAAGCTTTAAATACTCTTCACACTTGTTGGTCCAGAATGGGATATACTCGTAGACTGCCGATTAGGCCACTTCAATGACAACTTTTTTAATACTTAAATGAAAGAAACATTGTATCAATTAAAGCAAAATTCTTTGGAAAAAAATCCATTGGTTTCATTGCTAATTTATAATTCAAATGGTCCAAAAAATCCTACGAAGATCTTTGCCTCAACCACTTCCACAGACACTGTATACAATACTGTCAGAGCCTACGCTTCTGTGTCATACAACAGGACATGGATTATAGACGTCTTTCCGTTCCTCTCCTTTTGGAACAACATGTTCGATCAGAACGAGAGAGCCTTCCAGAAACAATTCGGTGTTAACCCAAATCGTACCGGTCTTGTCAAGTAGAAGATTCTGCATTGTTATGGCAATGTAGGCTTGGTTTTCAAGACTCTGCGTGAAGCCATTGATGGCAACTACATTGACCGCCAATGTTAGAATTTTGTTTACGCCGTCATTATTTGCATTTTTACGTAAATATTCACGTTTTGAGAAGCGTTACAGAAACATAAGTCTGCACTGCTCGCCTGCCTTCAGAGTTGTTGAGCACGATGGTATTTTCACCATTGACGATTGTCGTCCACTCTCGAAGATCGTGCGTTTCAATGTACTGAGTGAGCAAGCGCAATTGAAGAAATTCAAGAAGTTTAAAGTAACTTGTTTTCGTAACACTTTATTCAACACATGGAATAATAAGTAACTTTAATTCTTAAAACAACTTTTTTAAAGTGATTTTTCAATAATATAATATCCCTTTTTCAGTACTTCACGTTAACGTACTTCAGTGAAGCTTCTTTAAAATTCCACTTTATACAACAAAAAATGTTGCTACAAATAAAGACAAATCATAGATTTCTTTGCGTGATTCTATATCAGATCTCCAGGCTGACGCTATTGTTGCATGTTATCTCTGTTTCCAGGTACACAAAGTTTTCTACAACATTGAAGTTAAAGTTCTCCACACCGACTGACCGTCCAAAACGCGCCTATGGTCTGCGCGTCGACACCAAATACTTCGTCTCGTCCTCGTTCAAGGCTAGGCTCATGAGACGTGACTGTTTTTCAATCTACGAGAAACTCATGCTAAGTCGCCGTTCGTTCATGCCGATGCTGTCAATGTCATCAGCATACACGAGTAGCATCATTTATTTAAGAAGATCGTGCATGGACCGTTCTACATAAGGGCATTGGTGTAGAATTTACTTCATCAGAAGATTAAAAAAGTCGCACTATAAAGCATGCCTGATACATCTCTTGTTCTCAAAGAGAGAACTTCACTCGTACTCCGACGAAGTTTTGAGTATGTGAAAGCGTTCACATGCAAACGATCTTTGCTGGCATATCAAGTTCAGATAGGGCGTTGAAAAACTTCGTTCTTAACGGAGTTTGGTGCGGTTTTGTTTTACTCAAGGGGGTTCCCCAGGTCAACCTCTTTGGTTTGAATCCACACTGGACAAAACACTGAGATTTCTAAACGCTGGGCATGTATTCTTAGCACCATATCTTGCATAAGAGTTGGTGCACTTGGACTTATCAACTCTTGGTCAACGGTCTTGAATAACTCACCTGGCTGTGATATTCTTTAGCTTTTTATAATCCGGTTATACTACAAGAAAGCCATAATTAATTAATGGTTCTAGATATACTTCTCTCTCATCGTTCGCTTCAATGCCGCCAAGTAGTTTATAGATGTGAGTTCTTCATAATCGCATAGTTATAGTCTTCTATGTATCTGTAACCAGAATTCCTTCAGCCAAACGCTTGATTTTTTGATGAAATTTTCGAGCTTGGAGTCGCTTCTCGTTATGTCAAGAGTGCGTCAATGGTCTCATCCTCCTTTCCATGGCATGGGAGATATGTCTCCGTTGCTCACATATAGTTTCAGAAGCCGGAGAGAATTTCGGGCTGAAACGGTTTCGGCAGTCTGTTGTGATTTAGCTTGTCGACTTCTAGCTTTTGTTGAATGTAGGGACGTGGACCGTGCATCATGCTGGTACCAGTAACCAAACCCAGCGCACCAACCATTAAATGATGAGCAGATATTCAACATTCTAGTGGTTGCATACTACTAATTTGCTTACATCGGAACGAATGTTCAGAGTCTACTCGGGGACGTTTGTGAAATAATAATCGTTTATGACCATTCTCAATTATTTTCCCTACTAATGTGAATCCCATCTCCGTCACGATCATTTTCATAAATTTGGTTGCTTCTCACTACAAAGTTTTTAAATGCAGTTCACAGACATGGCTACAACGACTAAACAAAAATATGTAACAAAGAATCTTCGATGTTTCCTTTAAGACGTTGCAAACAAAGTGACAAATATATAATAATATTCGCATTACGCATGAAGAGTGTATTAAAAAGAAAAAAAAATATTTAAATGAAAATAAAAATAAATACCAAATCGCAGGCAGCAACCGTGCTGGCTGGTTGGCAGTTAAAGTAAAACGCCAAAATAAGGCATCCCAAATTATCATACGCTCACTCAATCACACGCATTGTAGAAGAAAAAGGAAGAAGATGTGTAAACCAGTCGCTGACAGCTTGGCTCACTCAAACAACTTTAGTGCCAATGTAGCCCTTTCTCTCGACTCAATCTAAGCTTAGCACACATCACATCATGAAACAGCACTAGGACTCCGTATACATATATATTGTACATATGGCTTATACTTAAGTGAGCCATACTCCACTGGCGTTACGGCGGCATCAATGGCATGTTGTCACTATACTTTTACATATTAAAACTAACGCCGTCGATGTTGTGTTCTGTCCCATCGTCATCGTCGATGTGGTTGGTTTCTGTTCGCTGCTTTTTTGTTCATTGACATGAGACATGTGGTCGCTTTTACGAGTTGGTTTGTGTGTGTGTGTGTGTGTGTGTGTTTTTGCATATCAGAAGTTGGTCATACCCATGTACAATATACATGTATGGGGGCATGAGCGGTATGGGACCTGACTATTCAATTTGGGGTTTTTTTTTTCGTAAATGATTTTTTGACTATGTTAAACTGAAGTATGGTAAAAAATTACGCAAAAGTTTGTAGCAGCAAGATGCAAGGATTTGAGTAAAAATTGCTTAACACAAATTTTGAAAAATGTAATTATTTATTAGAAGCCTAATGATGCATTTAAGAGCATCTTTTGGAGCTATGAACTAGCGTTGGGATGTACACGGCGCGATCTAAAATGAACCGAACTTCTTAGTTATAAAAAGCTAATATTTATTATTTAAAATACGTTCCATTTAACTCAATACAATATTTGGGTCGCTCAACCAATGTATCCATACACTTTTTAAACTCGCTTTTTGGGATGTTATTTAGCACCTGTGGCACGACTGCTTGTATGGCTGGATGGTCATCGTAAAAAGCTTCTTTCAATATAGTTTTCATTTTTGGGAAAGGAAATTAATCGCACGGTGATCGATCAGGCGAATATAGAGGATGGTCGATGAGACAAATCTGTTGGTTCATCAAAAATTCAATGACTTTTTTGGTCTTGTGAGGAGGTTAATGCACCTCCTCATGCAATAAAATCAGCTGCTTCCCTTTCCTAAAAAATATTCTCCATTGACAGTTTGATCTTCTGGAACAAATTCCTTGTGAACAATACCCTTGGATTCATAGAAAGTTATAGACATTGTCTTGATTCATGTATTCTGAAAACGCAATTCTTTATTTTTTGGCTCGCAGATTGGCGCTTAGTTTCAGAATCGTCTTTAAAACACCATGTTTCATCACCAGCTATGATCGAATGAAGAAAATCTGGATGGTTTTTAACTGTTGAAATGATGTCTTTGCAATGCTTTACACGAGCGATTTTTTGATCATCTTGTAACTGATGTGGAACAAAACGTGCACACACCTTTCTTTTACCCAAATCTTCAGTTAATATTTTATAGATTGTACAGTAAGATTAATTTAATTCTTTTGTCAGCATTCTCACAGTGAAATTTGCAACGATAGTGATTGTTACACTTACTTTTTCCACTAACTCAGCACGTTTAGATGCTTCGGGTCGCCCAGGTCTTGAATCATCATTTAAATCATGACGACCGTTTTTAAATTGTGTAAATCACGTGTAAACTTGAGTACTACGTCTCATACAATCATCATCATAAACTTTTTTTTAACAATTCATAAGTCTCAGCAAATTTTTTTATCGAGTTTAAAACAAAATTTAATATTTGCTCTTTGTTCCATTATGTTTTTACGAGATAACTACAAAAACTGCTGTTATTAAAACGTGTGTCATTTTGCTACATGTCAGAGTATTAGTACGAACTAAGCTACTTTGGAAAGAAGAAAAATGTATCTTTCTAACACTGTCAACATTTAATAGATGTCACTACGGGTTCTATGATTTAAATTAAAAGTTCGGTTATTTTTAGATCAACCTTGTACTTAAACCCGATCGGGATGAATGACATAGGTGCTTAAATGGCGTGTCTAACGGTACCACAACTGTTTCGATTGTATAAAAAATAAGAAAAAACGTTAACTTCGGTTGAACCGAAGCTCTAATACCATCCACACGTAATTTTAAATAGTATTGTAAAACATAAAAGTGGGGGTTTAAATAGGAGCTACCCCAAAAAGTGGGCGATACACGCTCACTAGTAGAAGTGTATGAAGAGATGTAGTAGATGTGTAAGATGCCTTCATATCGAGTTTCTAGTGGATATTGATGTTTTCCATCAACCATGTGAGCGGGCCACGCCCGTTAGTCTATGTATGTTAAGCGGCTGACCATAAAAAGGCACCACATTGCAATTTAACATAATATTGACTTTAATAAAGAAGTTTTCATACAAAAATTCAAAACTGGTCAGTAGGTTTGTATGGCGGCTACCCCAAACAGTGGGAGGGTCTCACCCATTAATGTGCGAGTATATGTCAAGTATCCGTTCACTAAAAGTCACCATATCAATTATTAAGTTGATATTGACTACAATAAAAAAGTTTTTCATACAAAAATTCAAAACTGGTCAGTAGGTTTGTATGGCGGCTACCCCAAACAGTGGGAGGGTCCCATCCATTAATGTACGAGTATATGTCAAGTATCCGTTCACTAAAAGTCACCATATCAATTATTAAGTTGATATTGACTACAATAAAAAAGTTGTTCATACAAAAATTCAAAACTGGTCAGTCGGTTTGTATGGGGGCTACCCCAAACAGTGGGCGTGGCGGGACAATCGTGATACTATATTAAACTGCAATAAAGTGTTTGTGCAAAATTTCAACTGGATAGCATTAAAATTGGTCCCCAAAAAATGCGCAACAACATACTGACAGACATACAGACGGACAGACAGACAGACAGATAGACGGACAGACAGACGGACATGGCTAAATCGACTCGTCCCGTTGAGCTGATCAAGAATATATCTACTTTATGAAAAACTGATAATACCATTCACATTATGTGTGACTTTTATAAGAAAACATAATTCGTTGAATTGAAGCTCTAATACCATTCTCAAGTCATTTCTATTCAAACTGTAAACCATAAACGTATATGGTGGTTGTATATTTATGTAAAGCGTCTAGCCATTAGAAGTCACCATATTAAATTTCAATCTGATATTGACTCAACTAAAGAATTTTGTGATACAAAAAGTCAAAAGTGGTCAGCTGGTTTGTATGGGCGCTACCCCAAAGAGCAAGAGAATGACAACCATTGTGAAGCATCCGTTCATAAGAGGCCACCATGTCCATTTTTCAGTTGATATAGATTGCAATTTAAAAGTTTTTCATGCAAAAAGTCTACCCTGAAAAGTGGGCGTGGCATTTCAACAATTATACTCTATTTGACTGCATTAAAAATAAGTCTAGGTCTGCGGGTTACTGTTAGTATCTTAAAAATTGATAACCAAAAAATGCGCAACAACTAACAGACTGATCGACATGGCTATATCGACTCGTCTACAGTTGCTGATCAAGTATAAATACACTTTATGGAGTCTACCGCGCTTACTTCTGCCTGTTACAAACATTTGTATAAACTTAATAAACCATTTTATTCTAGAGGGTAGAGTATATAGAAATGCAACGATTAAATTTTCTTTTTTATTTAATTTAAATTTCAGTGAATTTTTTTTTCAATGATAACAAACCCAAAAGTAATTCTATTTCACAGAGTTTTTTATTGGAACTGTGGCGTCTAAATGTTTATGGATCAATTTCTTGGATGAACAGTAGTAAATATAGTGTGAAACGGTACGAGCATGTGTAAGAGTGTGTATCAAAATTATTCGGTAGCTGCACAGGACTTTTACAATATATAAAAACCATGGAACAAACATGGAAAAGTTCAGCTCTTGGTATAGGTAATACAAAAACTATTTCGTAATGGACCGTAAAAGACTGCAACGCATTCAGCCAAACCCGTTCGCTAGTTCGCTTTGTTCGTACAGTTCTGAACTGTTTCCCTGCATCAAATCAACTCAGACTTAAAGAGATTCCAAGATTCTGGATTCTGCTAAACACAAAAGCATAGCGATTAAAGTTGGTGTAGAACATTTATAGTATCAGAAGGAGTAAACTAATAATTAAAGAAATATCTTTCTGTACTAAATCATTGTGTAGAATATATTACTACTGGTCTTATCAGAACGGCATGCAGGTACTGGTTTCACAGTACACATCCTGTTATAAAATTTATCTGCATTACCAGCAGTTTCGGAGAACGAATTTACAATCTTTGAGCTGGCTCCATGGTTACATAATTACTTAACCTCTGCGAAGTAATTTTTGTACACATTTAATTTTATATTCAGAGACAAAAGTATCAACAATTGCAACTATATTTATACTATTTATACACGTTTTGGATATGTTATCCATGAGATTGTCGACTACGCAATCACTTCTAAATTCAAAACTATCTTTAAGTTAGGTTGAAACAATGCCAAAACGTCAAACGCAGTTAGTTATATTTCTTTGTACATGCTTTGCTTTACCATAAACCCTTCCTGATGCATTTGATTCAAGTGCAGATTTATGCGAAGTATGTGTAGATGTGTAGATAGATAGTAGAAGTGAATTTGAATTTCGCGTCGGTCTTTTGTTAATGCACTTGCTTTAATTGAATTTTTCCATAAGTCATTTTTCCTTTGTCTACGGCTTAAGTTTTATTTATAGAATTGTCAATTGTTGGTCATCAAAATAGATTAATGTGAGCTGATTGATTCGCTAATTCCGTATTAATTCGCAGTTATTGTCATTGTTGCAACAAAAAATTTCATTGGTTTAATGTGCACAAGTGTTTGAAGGTATTGTTACTATTTCTGTATGCGTTTGTACGGATTCATGCATACAGTTTGGCTCATAAAAGAGTAACATAATATAGTTTTTTAAAGGTGTATAACTTTGAATTGAATTAAAGTACTGAGATTACATATTTCAAACTGAAATTGGCTTTATTAGAAATATAATTTTATGCCATTCGTGTTCTTCTATAACCCTCGCCATTGACGGTAACGTTCCCGCCAGCCTCATTTTTAAAGATGTAAATGTTTCCACTGGGCCATAAATTACACCAATACAGTGACTTTATGCAAATATAACAAAGCCTCGAGAATCTCTCTTGGTCGTTCGTCACTCCAAATGCCCATTGAGACATGCCCATTGAGACATGCCCATTAAAACAAAAATGAGCTTCTTTACTCAACAGAATATTGCGATAAAACAGTGAATTGACTTCTAGTTGATTTTCATCCCATTCACCAAGCGTACGAGGCAAACGATAGCACCAGCTGGATCTTAGAAGATCTTGATAAAAAATGTTCCATAAAGTGAATGCACTCATTTGGGTTCTCCTCAATATTACGCTCTACAGCAGCAATTGTTTCTTATTTAGAGTGTACCTTGTTGCAAAAATGATTCACATGGTTAATCGAATTAGTCGTTCGGATGGACGAACGAACCGTAAAATGGACGTAGCACGCGGTAGCTTACCCAAATGAACCACAATTTTCGAAATACAATAAATTTACACAATTTGCAAGCGTTGTTCTGGCATTAGTCTAATCATGATAAAGTGGCAAACCAAACTGAGTACAAATGACAATAGCTTTGCCAGATCTGTCCAATTTATGACTGTTCAGACCCTTTCGGAAAATGGAACCTCTAAAAACACACACACTGTCTATAGCAATAAAAATGATATAAAATGTCTTCCCTGCAGGATGTTTTTGTCATAGAATTATATAATCATTTCTGCAAAGTACGCATATAAAAGAAAAAAAGACTAAAGCGGCAATTTCTCGGCAAATGTTGTACTTAAGCTGCTCTAGGGTCTCTAGCCGATTCGCATACACTTTTTCCTTGAGATAACCCAACAGAAGAAAGTCAGCAACCGGTCAATCTGTAGACAGCGGCGGTCAATCGTAATCGAAACTTTTCGATAGCAAACGTCCATCGCCTATTCGTTGCAGTAAAGTAATTGTTTAGCATGCAGTGTGACATGCCGCGCCGTCCTTTTGAAACCAGTTATCTCGAATTAGTGCCAACTAATTACGAATCATGGCCCGATAGCGCCCTCCATTGACCGTAATGGTGTTTCTAGCGTCGTCTTCACACCAAACGGTGACTTTTGACGAGTGTAGAGGCACATCATGAATTAGTTGTGGGTTTTCAGTCCCCCAGTAACGAAAATTCTGCGTATTAACGATTCCATACAGCGTGAAGTGGGCCTCATGATGATGCATTGCCAAAAAGTGCGGTCGATTGTATTGATGCTGTTCAATAGCACCGGCTGCACGGCGTTTTCTGGGGCGGTTTCCTGGCACAGATGTTGCCACAGTACCACTTTTATTGAATTTAGCCACTAACTTGTGTATAGTACACGCCGATATGCACGTTGAGTACCTAAAATTTACTCTTAAAATAAAGTTTAACCATTTCTGCGTGTTCTTTTGGTGTGTAGTAATTCAGAAATAAAATATTACTGAAATGACGCTACCAATGATCACTCATATGTGCCAAAATTAGAATAAATGTCAATTTGTCAATAAAATGACTCACCCTGTATATCAGGGAAATCTACAATAAGTATCCATGTTTGGTGTCTCTAGCTCCTATAGCCTCTGAGTTCCTTTTGTTTATACACTAGGACGGACATAGCTATGTGTACTCTACGGAGATGGTTCCGGCTATTAGCCAACTCTATGCATCCTTCGATATCTTTCAAGGGTTCGAAGAGATGTCATCGCTGCTGCTGCAAAGGTGCACACCGCACGCCACTTGTGGATATCATCTAACATATATCCCACAAGATTTTCCACGGTACGAAGCTCGCCAAGGGCTTCCGCCACAACTTGTACATCATGGTCAAATCTGCTACATTTGAGCAGGATATGTTCTGCATCTTCCTGTTGGTCGTCTACGCAAAAGGTGCATAGGGGAGAGTCCTCGTGCTTAAACCGATACAGATACTTTCTGAAACAACCATGCCCAGTTAGTAGCTGTGTCACAGATAGAAATTTACATCTCCGTGTGTCCTACCAAGCCACACATTTATGTTGCGTATGATACGGTATGCCCATCGACCCTTCTCTGTGTTGTTCCAACGTGTTTGCCACATGGTTATGATCTGCATTTTAGACTGCATACGGTATTCTCTGCATTCCGGGCCTATTCTGCTGCCTATTCTCATAGGTTACTTAAGCTTCGATAGCTAAAATATCGATCGGGATCATGCCTGCTACTACCAGAACAACGTCCTCGGTCTCTGTGCGGAATGCACTGCACACTCTTATAGCCCCCAATCGATATGTTGATTCTAGGCCCTTGCGGTAACTCCTCACATTCATGGCATTAACCCAGATAGATGCACCGTACAGCATAATTGACTTGGTTACGCCAATTAGAAGAAGTCTTCGACCTTGCTTGCGACCTCGGGTGTTTAGCATCATTCGTACGAGTGATCTGCAAGCTACCAGAGCCTTTTCATTAACATATAGAAGATGCTCTTTGTAGCAGAGATGAGTATCTAGCATAATACCAAGATACTTGATGGCTCTCTTAGATGTTATCACCAGGATATCACTCACCAGAATACAGGCTTGTTCCACCTTTAGACGGCTGCTAATTAGCAACGCCTCCGTCTTGTGCTCAGCGAACTGTAGCCCAGAAGCTTTTAGCCATTCGCAAACTCTCAGTATAGCTACGTTGCATAATATCTCAACCTCGTGAATAGTTTTAGCTACTCCCACAATGGCTATGTCGTCGGCGAAGCCAATTATTTTGACGCCACTGTGGAGATATAAATTGAGGATGCCGTCGTACATTATGTTCCATATAGAGGGTCCTAGGACAGAGCCCTGAGGGACCCCACTGGTGACTTTATATTTTCTGTCTCCAGCATCAGTGCTATACAAAAGCAGTTGATTGTGAAAGTAGCTCTCTATGACGTTCGCTAGATAGTTTGGAATTCCGAAGGAACCAATAGCATTAAGGATCATGTTCCAGTTGGCTGTGTTAGAAGCATTTTTAACATCCAGTGTTACTACTAGACAGTATTGTTTACTACCACCTTTCCACCGAGTGCCCTCAATAGCGGCAGAGGCTGTATTAGTCAGCTCCGAGATAGCATCTATTGTTGATTTCGTCCCTGTGAAGCCAAATGGAAGCTTCACAATTTGTGTGTGCACGTGTTTGCGGCTTTTATGCTGCAAACACACACACAAAACTTTTAACTGATATATACATACCTATATCGTTTGAATAGAAACGAATGTGGATTTGTAATGATTTATTATTGTAAGTTTATCTTTTCTGACCACTTCATATGTGTACTTTGCATAAAATAGTTCATCAAGTTTCTACAAAGGATAGTTTATTTAAATGCTTTCCAAATTTAGTTTATACGTTTCGTTTTAATATCCTTTACATGTATGTACCTATATGATATGCATTTTTTTTTTATATATGTGTGTATATATGTGTGCGCTTACGTATTTACCCATGGATTCACATATGTACCTACATAGTTATAGAAGCATGTACTTCAAATACACCGACTCCTGTTTTGCTTAGAATTCAGCTTTAAAATGCTTTTACGTATATACAAGTATTTATATTTCCAGGCAATTAATTGAACTATGGCGTTAAAGATATATTCCAATATAGACGATATAGAATTTCATAATATTTGTTATTATTGCAACAACAAAAAAACTGTTTAAAAAGTTAAAAAAAGCAGACTAGTCTTCCCGTATGCATTTTGTGTCGTTTAGTTTAAGAAATCTAAAGTTAGCTCATGTTGTATTTAAAAACATTTAAATACAGGTCTCGGAGCTCGAACTTCAATCAATTGTAGCAATAAAACGGCTAATGACAGTGCGCTCTTCTTTTGTCAAACGTCAACTCGTATATTTAGATATGTCCGAACGTGCGCAGTATATTACATTTTTTGGATGACATGCACACAAAGCCCACAGTAAGGATAAAATTACAAGGTGTGTACCACAACAAAAAAAAAAAAAAAAAAAAAAGTAAAAATAAATTAATAAAAATGTGTTTTTATTGTTTTTATGTTACTCGAAAAATATTTATTATTCATCAATAACTATTTTGTCTTTGTCCTTGTGCCAACGCTTTTTCTAATCCTCGAAGCACTTCTGCTATGCGCTTTTTGGTATGGCGTTGAGCTTTTCCAATCATGACAGAAAGCCGTCCTTTCATGGGTTTTGACAACAGGAAAAAGTCGCAGGAGCCAAGGTCGGCTGAGACATGATTACGGTGTGGCTTTTGGTAAAAAAAAAAATCACGAACAAGCAAGGTCAAAACTTGACAATTTTGGAATAAACTTCGCTCCTACACGTTTCATGACGAAAACATCCCATAAAATTGTATGCCGACGTCGTCAGCAACTTCTCTAATAGTGATTCCACGATTCTCCAAAACAATTTTCTTCACTGCATCGTCATTAGCATCTTCTCGGACTTCTATGAAGAGCTTGTACCACTTATAAGCATTGTAAACATTTTAAACAGTCAACATTTTAAGTGCGTTGAAGCATTTTATTTTATTTTTAACATAATTTAATAAAGATCAAGCAAACCAAACACGTCGAACCTTTATACTTTTCAAAACCGAACTAAAAATGCAAAATGGCTGACCTTTTTTTCTTGGGAACATGTGTACGAACACAGAAAACTAAGGAGACCAAAACACGTCTAACCTTTATACCTGTTAAAAATGAACTAAAAATGCAAAATGGCTGACCTTTTTCTTTTTGGAACATGTGTGCCAACACAGAAAAAATCGACATTCCGATGTATGTAGCCGGTGAACTTTGAAAAGGCACCTATTTTTTTGTACACACCCGTATGTACTTAAAATTCACGTTTTTGTAATCCAATTTACATTGAAACAGAATTAAAAAAAAATGTTGTTTCTTAAGGTTTAAAAAACAAATCGATATTATTTGCATTCGATCATGGAATGTACTATTCATTTGTATTATTAAGATTGATTGTAATACGATATGCATTTGAGCGTTTGTCATGATGCTATTTTTTATACTATAAAATACAGTTTTTCTTCTTCTAAGGCTACCCCAAAAATACAAAATTGAACGGTGGGTTTGTATGGGGGCTACCACAAAAAATGGGCGTGGATGGTCAATCTTGATACTCTATTAAACTGGAATAAAAACAAGTGTATGTGCCAATTTTCAAATGGATACCATAAAAATTAGTTCTCAAAAAAATGAGCAACAACATATAGGCGGAGACACGGACATAGCTACATCCACTCGTCTCGTCTCGTCGAGCTGATCAAGAATATATATATACTTTATGGGGTCTACGATGTCTCCTTTAATGCGTTACAATCTTTCAGACAAACTGATAATACCATTTCACACTATGTGTGAATGGTATAAAAAAAAAAAATTGAATTTGAAAATTAAGAAAAGTTACAGTTTTGAAAGTTTTTACTGATAACTCCGATTCGAAACATGTTATGTAGCATTAAAAAGGTCTTGAAATATATATTCAGAAAATGTCAATATATATATATATATATATATATATATATATATATATATATATATATATATATATATATATATATATATATATATATATATATATATATATATATATATATATATATATATATATATATATATATATATATATATATATATATATATATCTACTATCTATATCTCGAGAGATAGCAGAGATAGATAGACAGACATCTCTAGAGATGAGAGATGAGCTCTATCGTATATCGATATATCTATATCATATATACTCTATCACTCATATCTATACTCATATATCATTCATATATATATATATATATATATATATATATATATATATATATATATATATATACTCATACTCATCATCATCATCATCATCATCTACTCATCTCTCTCTCTCTCTCTCTCTCTCTCTACTCATATATATATATATATATATATATATATATATATATATATATATATATATATATATATATATATATATATATATATATATATATATATATATATATATATATATATATATATATATATATATATATATATATATATATATATATATATATATATATATATATATATATATATATATATATATATATATATATATATATATATATATATATATATATATATATATATATATATATACATGGTGTGAAATAGTACTATCAGTTTGTGTCAAAGTTTGTAACGCATTAAAGAAGGCATCGTAGACCACATAAAGTATATATATTCTTGATCAGCTCGACGAGACGAGTTGAGTCGATCTAGCCATGTCCGTCTGTTTGTCTGGATTGCACATTTTTTGGGCACCAATTTTTAAGTTATCCGATTGTAAGTCGGCACATAGACTTATTTTTATTGTAGTTTAGTAGAGTATCAAAATTGACATGTCCCACCCACTTTTTAGAATTGCCCCCATACAAACCAAACGCCCAATTTCGACTTTTTGTATGAAATTTTATTGTATTGCTGTCAATATCACCTTAAAATTTGTTGTGGTGGCTTCTTATGCTGAGCCTCTTCACACATATGTACATATATCAATGGCTGCGATCTCCCTACTTTTTGAGGTAGTCCCCATAAAAAAACACACACCCACTTTTGCTTTTTTGTATGGAAAACGTTTTTATTGCAGTCAATATCGACGTGAAATTTGACATTACAGCGTCATATGTACGAATGGTTTTCATAAATATCAAGGGGCGTGTTACGTACACTTTTAGGGTTAGCCCCCATAGAAACTCACCGTCCAATTTTGGAATTTTGTATGAAAGCTTTCTTATTACCGAGTTTTGTATTTTTTTTTTTTTTTTTTGGTAAAGAATGAACTTTTACGAAGAAAGTACAATACATAGGAAGAAAATCTATGCATATGTTTCAAAGTTTTGATTTTTGTATGCTCTTCTTATATGTAGAAAGCGTCTAAGTACCTTCATATTATTGTTCAGTGAAATTAATAGATATTCTGAATCGATACGAACGTTTTTGTCATTGATGCCTATCCATAACTCTATGGTTCCGCTTCATTTCCTAGTAAATTTTCTCACCATGCTTGCCACTTAAGTCAGCGTGACTGTGGAAAAAATATAAGTAGAAATTCAAGAAATAGATTTCGAGTGATATACTATTTACGCCTGTTAAAAAAAAAAGAACGTATGATAGAAAATAAAATATGAAAGTAGTATTGTTTACACATCTTTACAAAATTCTTAAGTAGTGTCAAGATTTATATTGTGGTTCAGGAATTTATTATATTCAGTTAAATCAGAAACAATTAACTTCAACGAATTCTAGACTCCATCTGCATCGGATGCAGATGGAGTCATATAAGCAGCCTTAAACGAGGTCCAGTGTAACTCAAAGTCAAGATACGCTGGACCTCGACTAAAGCGTTCTTTCGAATTCAGCAGACCAAAATCTATACGAATAAGAGTATGGTTTCGAATGCACTTTTTGGTTGCAGTCTAGTGTAATTGTTGGCTGAAGTCTAGTGTAATTGTTGTTCTGGACGATGTGCGGGAAGAGTGTATATAATAGCATTAAGAATGAGACGAATATATTTTGATGTGCGTGCGTGTACGTACATATGTAGTCGACTACTATGCTATAAATTTTATAATACTTAACTCTACAAGCAACAACAACAAGAGTAGAAACATCATCAAAAGTGATATTCGCCAGCCAAACCAGCAGCATTGGCTGTAATGGAAGAATCTGTGGGTAGCACGGCGAGCAGTAGCCAATATGGTTAAGCCAGTGAGAGTGAAATAAAGGTAACAAAGTTATTTGCCAACTGTTGAGCTTCCTTCCGCTTTCGTACGCACTGAATGCTGAAAACTGTAATGGCGACGCACGCTGCAGGCTGCTGCGCTCACACGCACACTTGCATATGCATGTACTTGCATGCATTTACTACAGGACTTGCGTGTGTGTGTTTTTTTATTTTTTATTTTTTCTGTTTTCTGTTTTCTGCTTTTTATTTCCTTTTCCTTTTTAAGTTCAACTCTCAGACGGTAGCTCCATGTTTTACTTGTTGTTTTTGTTGTTGTTCTTATTGTGTTTGTTTGACATATGAAAGCTGGTTTTGTGTTTTTTGCTTTTGTTCGCTATTACTTTCAATGAATGACTTCGTGCTTTCGTACATGCGAAAGAGCTTCGGAGAGCGAATCGGAGAGCATTCCGTCGTTCTCCACCCACCTATTCTACTTCATTATGTGTGAGTGAAGGAAGGCAAGGCAGGCAAAGATATTTGTTTGCCGGCATTTTCCCGTTAGCATTGCCGATGTGGGCAAAATAATAGCAAACCGAATGGGTAAAAAAAAAATCAACAACAACAGCACTGGCAGAAAAAGCAAAAGCAAAAGCAACAACACAATGCAGCAACTTCGTTATGATGCTTACAGGTGTTTGTCTTGGGGTCTCACTCTCACGCAGCTGGACTTATGCAGCTGTGTGCTCATATTCACTTTCTCTTTCACTCTTTCTCGCTCGCAGTTGCTCTCGCAAACTGTTGCTATAAAAATGAAATGTTGCATGGGCTGATCTGTAAGTATTTAATTTGAGAAACTTGTACTTGCATAAATAGCCATTTTCTGGGTAAAACCTTTATAAACTACTTTGCTATATTTGAAGTTTAACAATGATTGAAGTCCAAGATTAAAACACTATTTTATGTTTTCACGAATATATTTCGGCTCTCCTCGAAAGTTTTTTCCAAGGTGATAATATGTTAATTTTACACTGCTGTTATCTTTTTTCTTCGCTAATTTTCATTATTAAAAATGTATTTATGAAATATGTTTTTGGTTCATTAAAAAGCACTAATTAAGACTTAACAAAAAAAAAAAAAAAAAAAAAAAATTAAACACAAATATAAGAATTAGATGTTCAAGTAAAATTGATTATGAAGCATTGTAGTAAATATAAAAATAGCTACTATTTTATTTAGGTATGTTAAATAAACTAATTAAATGCTATTAAAGTAGTTCAGTAGTGCAACTGAAGTGCCGGTCAATCAATCTAATACACAGCTAATTGGCATAATAATAATATTTTAAGATTGATTCCACTGTGGTACGTTTGATGTATTATGTATGACATTTAATCAAAATTCCTCAGTTAACATTTGTTCGTAAATTTTAGCATTTAGAAGTGCCACACTTCTGGCTTCGGTTCAAGATTTTGGCCGATCTTCTCAAAGTTTCTTCTCTACCGAAAAATGTCCAGTCTAAAATCTTTGAATCCTTGTGGAAACAGATTTAAGAGATGGTGCATTTATTCCATCTGCTGTTTTCATATGCTGTTTAGTTGACGCCGAAAGCCAAAAAGAATGGCGTAGCGAATATCTTGTTGTGTTTTACGTTTTCTTGTCTCCATGCCAATTGATGTTCCTGAAGTACAAAAAAAAAAAATGACATTTTCTAATTTTTTAAAAACAAATAAAATATCAGCAACTATCCGGACTTGGAAATATAAATATAATTCATAATAACAATTTTTTATTTGAATTATTATTATTATTATTATTATTATTATTATTATTATTATTGTTACCATTATTGAGGATGGCGACATTTAAAACTGCGACCTAAAATATCTATTGTTTGTCCTACTGACTTAGATTACCTGCTCTAAGCCTATATGCTGAATGAATCTTAGTACTTTCCTAGGGATCTGCAGTCTGTTTCTATCTGCAGCTTCACATACAGTAAGCATGGGAACAGGGGTCTCCTCTTCAGTCAAGGAATCTCCATTCGGTTTAGTTTTGTATTCCCAAAATATACAAATGTTTCTTTAGTGTACAGTGGCATGCTAGCAGTCCTGTTAGTATTCTTAGCTGGTTCATACCTGATTGAAGCATGTACAAATGTAACATTTAAGTATGGAAATCGATCTCGTTTATATGAACATCTCGATCACGTTTGACGTATCGGCCGAAACGTTGGAAATTTCGCATTCGATATTCTTCCCGAGCGCCTCTATTGTTGTTGGCATAAACCAACGATATAACGTAACCACATAAAAAGAAATAAAACGACGTTAAATCGCATGAGCAAGGTGGCCATTTTACTGAACCATTTCTCGAGATTACACGGTTACCGAATTTTCCCTTCAATAGATCAATTGTTTAACCAGCTGTGTGGCATGTGGCACCATTTAGTTGGAACCACAAATAAATGATGTCGAGTCTTCCAAGATGGCACAATAGCGAACTCCACTGACCGAAACATAGCGATCATTTTTATTGACGAAAAAATATGATCACACTTGCGGCATGAAATCCACACCAAACGGTTACTTTTTGTGAATGCGATGGAGTCGCTTGAAGTACATGTGTGTCTGTTGCTGTCCAATAACGCATATTTCGCTTATTGGGAAAAGCCATTAAGCAAAAGATGAGTTTCATTGCTGAAGATGATTTTTCGATTAAATTCTGGATTTTCTTCAATCGAGCCCAATCGGAAAAGTTTCGGCGCTTTAAATGATCAAGAGGCTTCAGTTTTAGAGTTAGTTTGATCTTGTAAGGGTGTTTTTATGCAATAATAGCCATAATGTGGTTTTAGCTATTCCCAATTCTTGTAAACGGCTTGAAATCGACAGATTTGGCACATTTTGGTCGAAAGCACTTACGAATGTAATATTTTCGGTATTTCGATCGGTGCGTTCTCTCACTGCAATAGAAACATCAAATACTGAGTATGTTGACTTGAATCTATACATTATAGTAAGCACAGCCTGTCTAGTGACTCAGAATTTCGTCAGCAATTTTTCATATTTTTCAATCATGATTAAAATGTAAACCTTGACTGACGTTTTGACATTGACAAACCTGAAAAAATTTAAGGATGCGATAGTATTAAAATACAAAATTGTTATGTCCCTATTTGAAACGCCTTTGTAACTGCCACAATATTTATTTATTCATTTATTTTGAATTCTCTGTTAGCCACTAACATATAATTACTAAGACTGTTGCTTAAAGTATACTAATCTAATCTATACAGATAAATAAAATTGGACTGTCTGTTTGTAATATTAAAAAAACCCGCTTTTTAGTAAATGCATATGGATGTATACACGGTACATATACCAAAATAATTTTTTTTACAATTTTTGTCTGTCTGTCTGTCTATCTGTTTGTTCCGGCTAAACTCTGCGCGGGATAAAAAAATGTCGGCAAATTCCGTCCGTCCCGAAGATTTTAAAATTATCCCGCGGGTCCCGTATCCCGCTCAAATTTTAACAGTGTGCCGATCCCGCATAAATTTTCGGGCCAGGCGGGACTCCCGTCCCATGCCCATCTCTAATATAGAGCAAAGAAATCAAAAAGGATCGCAAGATTAGATGGTTGATGTTATGTTTTTAAAGCTTTCAATTTCTAAGTGTAAACAAGTATAAGAAACAATAACTTACGACAAAGTTTTCACTGCTTTCCTTGATACAAAATAAAGTTTGTGAATGCTTATGTTTTGTTTTGTTTTGTTTCTTAATGAAACTTAAAGAAAAGTTAATATATGTATTTTCTACGCATAGGACATCTTTTGAAACACACCTTGTTTAAAGTAATGGCAATAATTTATTTTTTTTTCAATTTAAACGTACTCTTGCTATCTCTCTCTAACTATACAGCAGATATACACACTTTCTCTCTCTCTTTCTTGTGCATAAGTAAGCTAAGGCTCATTTCTGGTGCACACAGAAATTTGGCTGCATTTTGCTAGTCTATTCGTTCGTTCGTTCGTTTGCACGCTCGTGCCGCCGTGTCGTGTCGTGCGTGAGTTTCGTCTACGTCGACATCGTCGACATTGTCGACATTGTCGTCGTTTATCTTCGTTGTTTTCCGTTTTGTATTTATTCCTTGTGCCAAATCATTTTCACGTCAGTTTGTTGTGAACGCTCGACGCGAATTGTTCTTCACTGCAGAATTAAATAGACCATTTTCAAGAGCGAGTGGAAGCAAGCGAGCGAAATAATATCAAATATATAACAAAGCATAATAATAATGCGGCGTCAGGCAATCAAAGTTCAACTTAAAATATACTTTTTCAACACATAAACTCAACAAACTATCAAAAAAATAGAAAAAAAAAACAATTACAAGATACAAATTTAAAACCGTGAAGTGTTTTTCTTTTGCGCTATTTTAATTCAATAATTTATCTACTACTTCATCTACAATTGTTGATTTTTATTAGTTGTATCTTTTTGGTTACTGTCGCACTGATCAAAAAAAAAAAAAAAAAAATTCCATATATAAAAAAATTGGCCAAATTAAAATTTTTCAAACAAAAACATCAAATATAGAACAAAAACTGTTTTTTTTTTTTTTTTACGCTTGCTCGTGTTTTTTTTTTCGAGTGTTTGTGTTTCGAAAGCAAATTTTTTAATAAAATAATAATAGTATACAAAAAAAAAGAAGCGAAAAGTGCATTAAAAATGTTTGCAAAATTTTGTTCCGATTCGAATGATTAAAACTTCGTTTCAAAATTGTAATTTAAACCTTCTTTTTTTGTTCAAATTATTTGCAATATTCAAATTTTTGTTTTGTTTTTAAAGTTTTTTCGAAAGTGTGTTGTTTGATATTTAAGTACTTACTATATGCATATATCTATCCCTACAATATTTATTATAATATATTTACAAGATCTATGATATTTAAATATTTTTAACTTTAAAATGCATATTTTTGATATTCGACTTAAGTGCTTTCAGAGTGTATTTTTCGCTGTACAAGTCGAAAAGAAAAAAAAAAAAACATGGCCAAAGTCGACAGTTCTAAGTTCTAGCATAGTTCGAGGCCTAGAAATCGAAATGAGTTGAGATCAAGGTTTTAGATAAATATTTTTTTTTTTTTTTTTTTTGAATGTTTCTCAATTCAAATGGTGACTATTACGCATTTAGCTCCGATTTTTTTGGAAAGTTGTTGAGCATATTTCAGGCTTTAACCAACAAATCTACACACAAAATTCAGCTCTTGCGTAACTTTTGAACAAAAATCTTAATATATTTTATAATTTCTTCGAGTTTTTCGCACATATTTCGCTAGAAATAGGCAGGTCAAGGTAGCTCGTGTTAAGCTTTATACTTTTTGCAAACACATCACTATGATGAAATGTGCCCATGGTAAATATTGAAAATTTTTTAAAATTACATATTATTTTTATACCATTCAAATATGTATATGCAGTATGAAATGGTATTATCAGTTTTTCTGAAAGTTTGTTACGCATTAAAGAAGACATCGTAGACGCCATAAAGTATATATATGTATATATTCTTGATCAGCTCGCCGGGACGAGTCGATCTAGCCTTGTCCGCCTGTCTGTCTGTCTATGTCTGTCTGCCTGTCCGCTTATCCGTCTGTCTGTATGTTGTTGCGCATTTTTTGGGCACCAATTTTTATGCTATCCAGTTGAAATTTTACACATACACTTCTATTTATTGCAGTTTAATAGAGTATCAAGATTGAATTGCCACGCCCACTTTTTTGGGTAGCCCCTATACAAACACACCGCCTACTTTTGACTTTTTGTATGAAAAACTTTGTTATTGTAGTCAATATCTACTTAATAATTGATATGGTAACTTCAAGTGGACGGATGCTTGACATATACATTAGTGATGGTAGCTCCGCCCACTGTTTGGGGTAGCCCCCATGCAAGCCTACTGCCCACTTTTTACTTTTTGTATGAACAACTTCTTTCTTAAAGTCAATATTAGGTTGAAAAGCAATGTTGTGCCTTTTTATGGTCAGCCGCTTAATATACATAGACAAATGGGTGTGGCCCGTCCACTGTTTGGGATAGCCCTCATACAAAGCCACCGTGCCATTTTGCATTTTTTATGAAAAAATTATTTATTTAAATAAAAATTAGCTTGAAATTTTATTTGGTGGATTTTAGTGGACAGCCGCTTCATATACATATACAAATGGGCATGTCCCGCCCACTTTCTGTGGAAGTCCCATACAAACCCACAGCTTACTTTTATGCATTTGTATTAAAATTCGAAATGGTGAAATTATGTAGATGGTCGCTTCATACGCATCTACTAGTGGGCGTGGACCACCCCTCCTCCGTGTGAATGGTATTAGAGCTTCGGTTGAACCGCAGTTAACGTTTTTTCTTGTTTCAAATTATTTCTTTTTATGCTAAAGGCTTTTGAGCACATAAAGATTTTAACAAATACTTAGTTTTTTAGTTCATAGTCATCATTCTCAACTTTTAATTTTCAACATAAATCAGCCAGCTATGAACTGACCAATGGGATAGGTGGTGGTCACCTAGCCAATCTTCAAAACGTTTGATTCCTAAACAATTGTTAATAATTGGCTTTGCAGAATTCCAGCTACTCGATTGCTAATAGAGCATCAAATCATCAAACGGTTTTTCAGCAACTTTCTGATATCATCAGATCCGTTGAGAAAGCCTGGATTTTAAATTATATTAACTTAATTTTATTGGATTTATGTACTTTGCTAATTTTTTCTTTGTCTCACTAAGTCTTGGGAAATATGTTTTTCAAGCATTAAAAGCATTCTGCTACGCGATTTGATATAAAAAGGAAGATATAATGACGTTTGCAAAATTAAACTTGCATACTTTTCAAAGCAACCAGTCTGGTTTCAACGGTCTCTTGAGTCCCTGTGACATATACAGCACATGATGCTGCCGTATAGTTAACACTATATAAAATCAATTTCATGAAATCGGTTGTTTCCCAGCCGATACAGCAACCAACGTTCGCTAAATCAAAACTTTTCGAATAATTTTCGAATCGGTATAATTCACAAATAGTTATTTAAATCGAGAACAAAGCCACTTTCAAAATGCTGGAGCCATGTTAAACATTATTTATATTTAGCATTATTTATGCTATCAAAAGATAATTTGGTATTAGTTGTGTATGTAATTTAATAAAATTTTTATATATTATTAAACAGTTCAATAAAAAGAGAAAAGAAAACCAATTGATACTATATAAACTGAAAGAAATGGGAATGTCTCACAGAGAACACTTTCACAAACTATTACTATCATTATAGATATCTTTATCGAAATTTCGAAAATTCTTGACTGCCACAAGTTGTGCGACTAGTTGTGGGAAATGCTATTCGAAAAAAGATTCGTTGGCAACTGCTGTTGTCGATAGTTTTGTTCGAAAAACTTGAGCATATGTTAAGCATGTTCTTACTGTTCAACCATTAGACGTACGCTTCTCAAGTGCTAGCAAATTCGCCAATCGTGTTCAGCGAACTCAAATTACTAAAGAAAAGTACAGGTACTTGCTATCCTATTGTATGATACCTTGTTGAGGGAAATCGATTCAAAGGTAAATTTAAATTAAACGTAAATTTGGCTAATTTTTTTGATCTTGTGCATCCCTCCAAATCATTGGGATTCCGAAATGGGTGAAAAACTTAAAAAAGCTAGACAAAAAATTGCAATTTTTGTACAAAACCATACAAGAGCTGAATTTTTGGGATGGATTTATTGGAAAATGTTAAAGCCTTTCTCAACAAGTCTGCCGAAGATATTTTGCCAAAAAAACTGTTAGAAACTTAAAAAAAAGCAAACAAATTTTATGAAACCAAACAATAAACTTGATAAATTTACAGATATATTTTTTTTAAGTGATAAATACAGATTTGATAACAGTTTAATTAGTTTACTCATAGAAATATACTAGAGAATCCGTAGGAATTTGGAAATTTTCTCAAAGATAGTTTATTTTTGTACACCTTTACTACAACAACATTACTACTAACATTACTACTAACTAAAATTTTACCATTTTAAATTTAATGTAGAATATTTATATTCGAAGTTTTACTTTCATTGTTCATTCAATTAGTGACATTTTCCAAGCCTTTTACAAAGTGTGGAAATTCTATCTTCAGATTTTCAAACTTTTAATTCATAACGTTGCCAAGCTGCATCAATACTACATCATGTACTCGTTGCACACATTGCTTCTTTTGCACTTCATATTCAGCTCACACGAGTATATATGTAAAATTTCTTAATAAAAAGATACAAGTTAAAGATGTATCGTAAAGAAAATTTAAAAAATACTTTTAAAAGGAGTTATACCCCTACACTCGATCTACTATGGCAACTCTGCCCATATAGCTCTTTGAGACTATATCTCTTATAAGTAACTTCAGTGGTCGAAACAAACCACAAATTTCAATGAAAAGAGAGTAATGTTTTAAAAAAATTGTATTCAATTATTTTTTTTTTTTATTACTTTTTAAATGTAAAGATTGAGCCAGCCAAGATTGAGTAGCTTTATTTTGAATGAATTAATATTTCATTAAATTGGTGTTTTTTTTTCAAAAAGATTGCAAAAAGAATGATTCAGAAATATACAATTCATTTTGAATCATTCAAATCATTCAAAAAGAATTATATATTTTTGAATCATTGTTTTCGAAAACTTTGATTAGAAAAAAATTAGATTAAACTAAATGAAATGTAGTAATAGTAGTTTTTTTTTTGAATGAATTAAAATTTCATTAAATTGGTGTTTTTTTTTCGAAAAGGTTGCAAAAAGAATGATTCAGAAATATACAATTCATTTTGAATCATTCAAATCATTCAAAAAGAATTATATATTTTTGAATCATTCGTTTCGAAAACTTAGATTAGAAAAAAATTAGATTAAACTAAATAAAATGTAGTAATAGTAGCTTTTTTTTTTGAATGAATTAAAATTTCAGTAAATTGGTTTTTTTTTTCAAAAAGGCTGCAAAAAGAATGATTCAGAAATATACAATTCATTTTGAATCATTCAAATCATTCAAAAAGAATTATATATTTTTGAATCATTCGTTTCGAAAACTTTGATTAGAAAAAAATTAGATTAAACTAAATGAAATGTAGTAAAAGTAGCTTTTTTTTTTAATAAATTAAAATTTCAGTAAATTGGTTTTTTTTTTCAAAAAGGCTACAAAAAGAATGATTCAGAAATCTACAATTAATTTTGAATGATTTAAATTTAAAATCATTTCATTTTCTTTCCAAAAGGCATTATTCAAAAATGTTTCATTCTGAATGCCTAAACAATTCCCAGACTCATTCAAATTTGAATCATTTCTTTACAGCTCAGGTACACTTATTAGGACATTATGTTCTGTAACTCAACACTATTGCCGTGACTGATTTTCCTGAAAGGCGTCGAAATTTTTACACTTATTTTTAGTTTATAAATTACATTTAGCAGCGGAGAACTTCAAAGCAGGCAACTTCATTTCATGCCTTTACTTTTATGTATATTCTGCACACAAATGTATGTAAACAGGCTATATTGTGCTTGTTGAAATATGTAAATGTAGCGAAGGAAAGTTCATATAGAGTGTATGTGTACACAATATATTCCAGTTCAGCTTGATGAAACGAAATGATTTAGAGACACTAAAATCGAGGCAAGACTAGCACAAGTTTATAAAATTTGTGCTTTATTGCAACCGTATGAAACCGATTTGAAAGCTTACTAGCTTTTGCTATATAGGCGTGGCAGTACTCAAAATTTAAATGATTGAAATATTTGTTTACGTTTTTTCATTAAAAATGTAAACAACTTGCTTCTCCTTAACGCTGTGCAGGGTATGCTATAGTCGAAATCTTGTCTGAAGCATTTACTTCTTTTTGTTCTTATTGTTATGAACTCCTCTTATTGTATTTCCCTTCCATATAAGTTCTTGCATTTCACTTCGAGACTTTTTTGGTTTTGTTTTTTTTTTGCTTTCAACAAAAGTTCCTTTTCTGACTTGGGTTATGCGCAAATATTTAAATTTGCATTTTCTGTGGCGGTGGTTCCATATTATTCCTTTTTTTTTGGTGTGTGTGTGTAAAGGTGTACGAAGTGCGTGTGTGTTTGGCTTGGGTTGAGAGGTCGACAGGTTTGCTTTCACCTGAAAATTATATCGAAGAACTTGAAGAAGGCCTTTGTCAACTGTTGCAATGTCTCTGTTGCTTTGCATGTCCGACCGCCTGTCTGTCTGTCTGTGTGTGTGTGCGTGGGCGGGCGTTATTAAAATGACGCCAAATAGCTTGACATACAAATTTTATATACTTTTCTTGTTCTTCAGCAGTTTAGTTTCTTTTTTTTTTCAATTCTTTTGTCTTATTTTTCATTTTTAATTCCAAAATTCTTATTGCATAAAAAAATCCCATTTTTCAACATGCCAATTTTTTTAATTTGTTTACATATACTAAATAAAATGTATCAAAGTGTTGAAAAGGTACGAAATGTAGTTTTTTGAATAGCTCGTTCTCTTTCACAAATGCCGAGATTCTGTACAAAAAAGATGTTTGAAATATGCAAGAATAAAAGCATATGCAAGAACGCTTGTAGAGAGCACAAACGCTGCGGCAGCTAAAGCGCGAAAGAGACAGACGAGACAAGCACAAAGAAAAAAATGTCTGCTTGCACCAAAGAAGTATAAATCAGTCGAAAGAATATGCTCTATTTGTTTTGTTGTTTTGTAGTTTTGTAGTTTTGTTGTTTTGGTCGTTTGCATTGTCTTTTCATTCGACTAGCTAATGTCTTGCCTTGAACGAAGTTCACCGCAATTTACAACTGATTGAAACATTTCGTTTGTAATATTCTTACGACACCAAGTGAAAATAAGACTATAAATGATTTTAAGTGAGTGTTTTTATGCAATGGTCTAATGGCTGGTAAGCTTGTTAAGAACGAGTTTGTTGCAGTCGGGGCAGTATAGTGGGTACTTACATTGTTCCGGTTGCATGTAGCTCACCTGATACCTGCGGGCTGCCTGGCGTCTGCCTGAATAACTCAAGGTTTACAGTTTGTCAGTAGGCTACTTGACTTCTACTTCTACTTCTTTAGGCAAAATGTATTTTACACATTGACCAATTTGTATTCCAGGGCACAGTTTATAGATAGTGTGCAGCATGTGAATCCCTTTACCATATGTAGTGCTCCGGAAGTTGTATGGTTTACTTGTGCTGTCATCTATTTTGTTTGTGCGTGTCTCATTGTTTTCTTAATGAAACCTATGGTTTGAAAGATTTTTCTTGATTATTCTTGCACCATTGCCAGGAGCTACGAAATATTTTCATGTAAAAAAAAAAAAAAAACAAAACAAAACAAAAAAATGTAAAATAAAAAAAGTAGATCTATGTTTTTTGTTTGCTGCCACCGCAAGCTGACACCAGCTAATCTTTATTCATTTATGTATAAGCGTGAAGAACACCAACTTCAGACTGATGACCATCGCACCGTAGAGCATCACATTCACAATTTGTTTTGATTTTTGGCGTTTTTTCTCCTTGACGGGATCGAATACGGGCAACGCATCCATTCTGACTACACAGGAAACGCAAACAGATGGTTTTCTGAATAAAAAATAAATATTTTGGTAATGAACAACAGCTGACATTGCAGCAGCTTTTTGCGTGTGAATCTGTCTGGAACTAGTTGAAAATATATATTAAAAATTTTTAAATGTCATGATTTTCGAAACAGTTGTCAAAGGTTGTGCTGATCAGCTAGTAAATAAAAGTTTTTGATATAATTTTTATTTCTATTCGTAGCTCAGTGCAATTCAAGCAGTGACACTCCAATTTTTCAAATCGTTCAAAGAATCCGATAAGTTCAGGTTCGCTATATATGAATATGGCTTTTGCTGTGTGGGCGCACTTAATAACCAACAAGGAAACTAACGACACGCTTTAATCAAAATGTTATACCGTTATGCTTTTGCTTTGCCTTCTTTGTTCTCTTAATTACCTTCTAAAAAAATCTTCAAAAAACATACCGCGAAAACTTATACAAAACCAAACCAGCAAACTAAAATCTATAAAAATAAGTTTCAAGCCTTGAGGTTATGAATTGTTTGCAGTTTATTCAAATACTACAACTGAGATTTTACAAAACGGTCTGGAAATCGTGGTTCCAATAAACCGAGTGTCGCCGTGAAACCACATGTCGCCCAGATTCATACCGCCCACTCACAGTCTCTTCATTTCCGGCCTAATTTTCAAAGAAGTATGGTCCAATGCATGCATTGAGTATATTCACCATTTGCGCATGACATGCCAAAGCAATTGTCTTTGCATTATGCATAATTGTTATTTTTTCTAGTTTTATGATGCACTAATACACTTTTTGTGTAAAGAGGTCACTCAAAAAAACAAATAATTCAAAATACCGTAAAAATATAGAAAAATATACTATAAGTGGTCTTACCTTTCGCATAGATGCTCATATGGTATTTTTTCCTAATTATTGTTCAACTGGTTTTCGTTTCACTTTTTGATGAAACTATATTGCAACCTGTAGTATCTGTGGGTTTTTTGCTTTGTATGATTATCGTATGATCTGCTCAAACGGAAAATACTATACATGTGCACATATTATTCGTGCATCATACGGCCATTATTGCCATTGCTCATTAACTAACAACCGGTAACTCAATATGGTACTTAAACTTACGGCATGATGCACGTAGCGCTTCTGCTTAAATCACAATTGGCAAGAGTCCATTGCATTGAGGTACAACTACAACTAGAAGTAGAACTAGAACTAGAACTACAACTACTATTACTATTACTGTTGCTGTTGCTGTTGCTTAATTAGTAACAAACACACTATAACCAACTGCCCAGAGACACACACTTCATAAATTGCACGTTGCAGAACATCAACGCTTTGAATGTCCTTAGCGTTGTGTGCTTAGCGTTGTACTTATCGTTGTCATCGTACTTATTGCTGGCAAGTGGGCACGCGTACTACAAATTAATAATGCTGTCAAGATTAAAGGACAATAGAGACGGTGAAAGATAGATAGAGAGAGAGAGAGATGGATTGATAGTGTGATAGTAAGAACAAACAGAGACAGCAATAGTGTGTACTGCAGCTGCTACTGCTGCTTTAACTGCTACATTATTTTGCCACAAGCAAATAGTGAGTAGCTACTTCATGTTGCGCACATTCATGTCGCTTATGTCTTCATCGAAATGCTGTGTATCCTGCGTACGCGTTTCATTGCCACACTGTGGCAGCTGTCGCTCTAAGCGTTTGTACCATTGTCGACTGCCTGACTGCTTGCTTGTTACCACTATTTACGTATATTTGTGGTCGAAGCATACACACACACACACACACACACACACACACACACACACACATACACATACATTTAAATGTATTACATACCTAACTGCACACTCGTCTTATATCCTAGTACGTGTCGTTTTGCTAATCGGTGCATTTAAAAGCATAAAAATTGCAATATGTTACACTTTTCCACTTATTTTATATGAGAAACTGCCTTCAATGTCGTTGAAAAGTTTTTGACTTTTTGTACCGCCAAGTTTATTGTTTTTTTTTTCTCCGATGTGAGTAGAGCAGCGCACAGCGTGACACATATGACCGGAAAACAAAAGTCGCGCAACGTTTTCAAATCAAAGTTCAACTTGATAGAGGTACATAATGGGTGCGCCATCCTAGATTTTAGGTATTTCAACATTGAGTAATTCTGAAATGTCTGCTGGGATCTAACTTTTTCAGTTGTTCTTCGGCGACAACGTAGTTGCCCAATATTTGAAATCTACTTCGATATGAAGAGAAGTCCATTTCTTATGATCACAAAATCTGCATTCTGGTGAATTATTTACACCCATTACACACAGGTGTTTCCACAGTGTCCAGTTAGTATTCCTGTCAATATTGTCATCTGGTTTCTTTCTAGTTGGAGCATTGCTCTCGCTCTGTTCGGGTCGAAGCCCTCCTCTCCTGTATATTTTTGGTTGCCTTAGGGCTACCTCCTTGCCCTATTTGTTTCATTGCGAATTGGTTCCAGTGTAGTGTGTCTCCCAGTGCCACAAAAAGGCTCTGGTCGTACGGCTCCTTTCTTGGCAAGAAGCTTATCGGCTAGCTCATTTCCTACTATTATATTATTGTGTCGTAGCAACCACAGCAAGCAAACTTTGTTGTGTTCGTTCAGTGTTTCCAATACTATAAGTGCTTCCTGCACTAGTTTGGACTTGACGGAGTTTGAGCCTTACGCTTTTAACATCGCCTGATTGTCTAATAAAATAGCAATCTCACAATTGCGATAGCCTCTATCTTAATTACACTGTGCACATCTAATTATAGCGCACAGTTCAGTTCTTGAAATATACTGGTATATCTGCCTAAGGCTTCCCAGTGCTTTAATCTGTGGCCTACGAATGCTAGACCAGTTAGTTCAGTCGTCAAAGATCCATCTGTAGACCACGCATATGAATTTTTCGACGTCCAAGTCTTCTTTTCGGACCATTTGATGGTGAAGTTCCGATTGAAAATATTCCTGCTTGTCATCTCGTCGCTTGGCATGGACAGTGTTAGTGTCTCTTCCTGTGTCCATGGTGCGAGACGTTTCTGACAGTAAATTGATGTAACTTTATTTCCGTCAACTAAAAGTCTCAGTAGTGTTTCCTTAGTTTTATACACAATTTCTATATGCAGTAGTGTTAGATTTAGAATTGCTTCTAACTGAATGGTTGGGCATGTGCGCATTGCGCCAGTGATACATAAACATGCTAGTCTTTGTAGGGAGTTTAATTCCCTCGTGACTGTGACTTGTTTCGCCCTCTCTGCACATCAGCTTTCCTACCATGTTATACAGCCAGAGCATGGTTTTTGGATTGCATCCCCATGATTTTCCGGCCAACTTCCTGCACACAAGTATTGCCTTGGTGCATTTTCGTACAGTTTCCTCTGTGTGCTTTTTCCATAGAATCATACCCCTCCGTGTATGATATCCTTTAGTCTGAGCAGATGGTGCTTCCTAGTAAATGGTACGATGACTGTTTTGGTGGGATTAATTTTGAGTCCCATCTCCCTGCACCAGTCCTGTGCAATTTTGAGGCATATGTTGATTATGTCGACCTTGTCAATACCTTAATTCATTTTTTGACTTTCATGATGATGTAGTGGTGTTTCCTAAATGACGTCTGGGTTGTCTGTTCCCCAAATTTGACAGCTCTGTTTATTTACTCCGCCTCAGTGTGTAAAAAGAGCTTCGTCTGTCAGCACAATCGTTCTCATTTGTCGAAAGCGTCCTAAAAATGGCAAAATTATTCAATGTTGACATACCGCAGGTTTATATAGCGCACCCTGTTCACCTATACTAAGAGTTTATATTTACGAGTACATCCAGATATATTTGTATATGTATGTTTGTATATAGTATAATATCATTCAGTTCTTGATGTTTGTCGCAAGCATCTACTCATTCAATGCTCCATCGATATACAGCTTATATATAGTTTTTTTTTGCGTTCAAACCGGTTGTGCGCGTGTATATGCAACGTATACGTGATATTTTCTTTTAACAATTTTGTTCGCATTCGCTTTAGGATTACGGTTTGATATCCTTTATACATACCTTCAAGTACAGGTATTGTGTGAAAGTTGAAATTTTATTGAACGTATTTTGTTCAAAGATCGATCATATCATCTGCATCTGTTTCTCCTATTGGGTCACAGAACCTCATATTTCAGATTTCAGCTAAAATAACTGAATTTCTTTTTTTTGGTTGTCACAAAATTTTGAAACTTGAAATAAGTGTAGTAGTTTCGTTTGAATAACAGTCTGGTCTGGATATAGTGAACTAATTTTTGCAAGTTCTGTTCACTGTATCCAGGTTGATAATTTTTGTTCACTTCTCACTTCGTTCTATGAAAATTATCATTGAAAATGGTTTAATTGTTTTTGAAAATAATCTCCATAACGATCAATATACTTTTGCATGCGTTGTAACCATGCGTTTTCCATGCTTTTTGCCACTCAAAAGTGTGTACCTCAATATCGAGCTGATTGAAGGGTTTAACAGCTTCTTCAGACATTGCAAAACGTTATTTTTAATATGTGCAAAAACAAGTCCTTGGTTGCCAATTGAAGATTGTGACTGGTGGGAGGAACCACAAATTTTTCGCATTTCGTGCTCAAAAACTCACTTATGTGAATCGATGTGTGATAGCTCGCGTTATCGAGGTGGAGAATGTTGCGTCTTTGGTGGTTGGTTTTTCTCAACTCTTCTTAAACTTCTGGCCAAACAAATGACTGTGTACCATTTAGAATTTTGTTCTAAACTCAAAGCAATAGCTAGTATGAACAGCTAACTTTTCATATGATTTGTATTTTATCGAATACCTTTTTGCTAGCATGGTGCTAGAATTCAACAATACAATTGGTGTTCATGTAATATCAAATGTATGCTGGTTCCACTAATGCCTGGAGATGGTTCAATCTCACGGTGTGTCACATGATGGCCTTGTCTCATCAGTTCACGCATCTATGTTTTTGGACGAGCTTTTCTAGATTTGTCATTAGGTGAACGCCCACCAAGTATGAATTCAGCATACTAAGCATAAACGGAAGTTTTTGATGGCGCTTTTTCGCCGAAAAGCTTGATTGTTCCACGCTTTTTCACATCGAAAAAATCGTTGAAAATTATCACACGAAAATTTTCACGAGTTAATTCAATTTTTTGGCCGAGATGATATTTTCAATTAACTGTAAATAACACAAATAGTGCATCTACATCAAAACGTTCTGCGTACATTTATGCTAAACAAATGACAAACTTTCCAATGAAAATTTCAGCTTGCACCTAACAACACTGAGGGTTGCGAAAAAACCAATTTCTTTTTAATAGTGTGTTGAGCTACGTTTCTGCTTCAAAACTTCTCACAATCGGTTTGGAAGGAAGGCATACCAATTGGCCAAATAATTTAGCGAAATCGAGCTCCTAGCTACTCAGATTGCTTGGGTTTTAGTTCGGGTATACTTGAATATTGTTGTCCTAATCCATATACTTAAAGTGTCAAACATGCCCAAACAGTTTCGATGATATTCAAATCCGGTCAGCTTAATAGCTTCACATGTTGGCTCTCAATATACGTTTTAACAACCCGGACTGTATATATTGGCGCATTATCATGTTGATAAATCCACAGCAGAGCTCCACAAAGGTTATGAAAGTATGGAAAAGCCTCTTTCAATATACCATTGTATTCATTGTGTTTAAAAAAAAGTTATAATTTGGAGGTGTCATAATACAAAATGGTGCCCCATACTACCACACCTCGAAATCTGCTATGCAGCCGGTTAAAATGATGAGTTTCTTTGCGGAGATTATCATGTAAATAACAGCTATAGCCAAAGGGGCCTACCAAATAAATTTATGTTTCGTCTGAGAAGACCACGCAATGCCACTCCGAAGTACAAGTCACATGTGCGCTATGAAAAGTGAGGTGCTGCTCCTTTTGTATCGGGTTACGAGATGACTTCTGCGCGATTTTTATTCTTTTTATATACTTAGCATGCGAAATAACATGACGCATAGTTGTGAGACTTGCCTTGATACCACATTTTTGTTCGATTTTTACGAAAGAGTCGTGAGAATTTGATGCTTTTTTTAATATAAGTATCTTTTCCGCGTTAGTAAGCAGATTGTGTGTGCGGCATTCCATATTTTTTTCATATTTGGACTCATTACTTGAAATTGTGCATATAACGTGTCGGCTTCTCTCGATTTTTCTTAGCTACTTTGGCAATAGATCAGAATAGATCAGCGTAATCTTTGATTTTCTCTCGACCCATTTTATGTTTGTATTTTTTTTAAATTAAATAGTCGAAATTAACCAGCATGTTTGATCATCGAAAGGATACGTGTCAAAGATAATGCTCCAACTAAATGCATGTTCTATTCAACTGGCGCAAAATTAGGGACCCCGCCGTCTTGCCATTTTTTGGCTAAAATTTTTTTTGTTCAAATAAGCTTGGTTCATCAATTAAATCGTGAATTTGTGAATGAAAACGGAGTGTGTTCGATGAGATAAATCTGTTGAGTTGGTGCATTATCATGCAATCTAAACAGTTGCTTTCCTTTGGAAGATTCGGGCCTAACACGTAAAACTCTCGACCACAAACGATGTTAAACTTGTAAAGAATATTCTCCATTGACCGTTTGACCTTCTGGAACATATTCCTTGTGAAGAATACCCTTAGAATCATCTAAGAAAGTTATCAACATTGTTTTGATTCTTGGCTTCTGAAGACGCAATTTTTAGGTTTTTGTTCTTCTTTTGACTTTCATTCTACAGATTGTCGCTTAGTTTCAGAATCATATTTAAAATACCATGTTTCATCGCCAGCTATGATCGAATCAAGAGTACGACTCATACAATCATCATCATAAAATTTTTGTTTAACAATTCGTAAGTCACAGTAAATTTTTTACCGAGTTTGAAACAAAATTTAAATTCAAATTGAAATAACTACAAAAACTGCTGCTGTTGCAACGTGTGTCATTTGGTAACCTATCAAACGGTTAGCATGAATTTCGCTGCTTTCGAAAGAAGAAAAATTTACCTTTCTAACACTGCCAACATTTAATAGATGGCACTATGTGTTCTATGATGTAAATGAAAAGTTCGCTTATTTTTAGATCATACCTTGCATATATGTATGTTAGATATTGTTCCAGTTTATTTAAACTTCCTATTAAAGTATTAAAGCTTCGAAATCAACAGCAAGTTATAGATTTCTACAGATTTAAGCTACTACATCGCATAAATCTTTAAAGCACTTTGTCAATCAAAATTATGCTTAGTCCTTATATATTCTTAACTTTTTTCTTTCTAAATTTGACTTTGTATTCATATTCATGTAAGTTACACTCTGCATACAAATGTCAAGCAGCACACAAATCCTTTCACAATTTTATTTTATATGATTTTCTTTTCCAATAAACATATGTGTTTGTTTAAACTGCTCATTTTGTGTTGCATTTCCGGTTTCAATTGCAAGAAAAGAAAAATAATATATAAAAAAATCGAGGAAAACAATCGTAAATTGTTTTCTACTGCAGCGTGAAATGAGCACTTTATATTTTTCGAAATAAGTATAATAAATTTATTTTTATTTTGAATGTACTCTGCAGAGCAAATTTTGAAATAAAAATATCAATAAACTTGAAAAAATAATAATAATAAAAAAAAAAAAAAAAAACAACAACAAAAAATTTCAAATCCAAAACTAAGTCAAATAAATTCAAGAATCAACTGCACAAAAGGTAAATATACAATTTCTTTGACATACCATACATATTTTTGTATTATTACAATTTTGTATAAAATTTTATGCGCAATCAAAGCAATTTTTCATCGAAGTAGTATTTAAATTTATAAATGTTGTTTTCTTTTAGAAATATGCAAGCATAACTTTAAAACCAACAATTGCCTATAGAAGCTGCAGAAAGGGCAGTTTACATTGTATAGCATACCGGACCAACATATTGGGCTCGAAGTAATGTTGGTCCGTGTGCGCAAAGCGCTGGACTGCATGCTCAAAGAAACATCGGCTAGACAGAAAATTAATGAGTGTAAACAGTGGTTGTGTCGAGCCTCTCACTAAATATTACTCTCATTTTTTGGCGTTTTTCTTTGTATTTATGTTCTCTTTGAACATTTTATTTGCAACAATGCATTGCAGTTGTGTTGCATGCTCTCAACTGTTGCTCGCCAATATGCTGACAATTGTGCTCACAAGAGCTTCGTGCATGATATCGAGATGCTCGAGCGACATGCTCTACAATCTGAATCGACTGCAACAGTATGCCACAATTAGAGTTGAGCGATATTTAACTACCTGTGATTCAATCACGGCAACTGAAAAATCACTGATATCAGTTGCTACTCGACATTGCAAATATCAGTGATTGAGTATCAAGCGTGATAGCCAGATGTAGCACCAAATCGATATCTATTGACATTTTCTGGAGATGATTGACTTAAAATGGTACAAGAAACCATTCGATAGTGTGGAAGATAGTCGGAATCATTGGGTTAACGTAACGAAAGAAGGAAGTATTCTTTAAGAAATCTTTGAAATTGTGACGGGATTAACAGATGGTATTTTAGATATTCAGATTTAAGGAGACTGAATCTGTCAATAAAAAAAAGAGATAGAATGTTTTTTTTTGTTTTGTTCATTATTTTAGCAGTGATCGCAGTAACAGTTGGAAATAACGGTGATTTCATAGTAGAGCAGTCACGATAATCGCTGCTACTCAAAAATCGCTGACTAGCTTATCTCTAGCTAGAATATCAGCAATGTATCATTTTGCACATTAAGCACTTCGATAGATACTCGTATATATATTAACAATTTGACAATTATTCCTTCCACATGTGGATCCTAAATTTTTGAGTTTTCGAATTCGGTCTCATTTCTTTCGAAGTAAGTACACTGCTAAAGTGTGAAAAGGGCATTAGTAGTTTGTAACGTATTACTCTCTCTCTCTCTCTCTCTCTCTCTCTCTCTCTCTTTGTATATTCTTGAATGTATCCGTATGTCTGTCTGTCTATCTGCTCGTCTCTTTTCAATAATTTTTTAGATGGTTGGAATGAACTAAGTGTAGAGACTTCATTTCGTTGTAATGAGATATGATGTTTATTATATACTTTGTAAACTATAACATGAATGTTTTTTAAAGCCAATAGCGATATGTAGTAGTGACTTACATTAAGTTGTTCGCAATACTGTGCAGAGCAATCACTGTTTTACGAACAAACCAATCACAGTGATTTGCAGTGGAAAAATCTCCGACTGTAAATTATTGCTCATCATTAGCTCGACCGCTCGAATAGCGCGAGAAACATATTTGAACTACATTACTAAACGAAACACCAATTGTCAGACATCCTTAACATCTTTATTTACTATAACTCATAGCCGTAAAGAAACAAATCGATCAAGAGTAATACATCGTATAATATTCATATTTGGTTTCGATGCTCTGAAAGCAACCCAAAGCAGCGTTCGCTTTGAAAGCGCATAAATAGCACCCAAGTGACTCAAAGAATCAATAAGCAAGTCAACCAACTAAAGCAAATCACAGTCAGGACACCAAAACCAAAATTGACAAACTTACTGAGTGAGACCGAGAGACGTGCAGATAGACAAATTGTCAATACATCAAATAGTCAGTCAGAATGTCTAAAATGGTTTTATGTAATTCAATACTTGTGCCACGTAAAACGCTTTGATATATCTCGTATGTAGTACTTGCAGAGTTAAATATCATTACTCATGCCATTTATGGATGCATATTAACAATATTTTGATAATTACATATATGGGAGGGAGTATTACAACTTTATTAGCACAGCGTAAGTTGGGAAAGTAATTAGTATGTTTATGTTCAAGTTTTTTTTTCTACTGATTTTTGGTAGTTCATTAATTTAAATCACAGTGCCATTTATCGAATTGTGTTTTCTGAACTATGAGGGTGGCGTGTTAAGTAATCAGCTTTAATTAAATAATTATTTCGAAATTCTTTTTTCCGATGGTTTATGCTCTTAAAGGTTTTGCTGAAATTGTGGGCAAAAATTGTTATGCATAATTGAAGTTTTGACCTCCATTCAAAGTGACGATTTTAAGATTTAAAGTGAACACTATTGCATTTCTTAAAAAAACAATTAAGAATGCTACAGTCAAGCCTGTAAGTTAGATACCCAATGCCAAAAAGAAAAAAAAAAAAAAAAAAAACAACAAGAAGAACGTTTAATTCAGTGAAACCGAAGCTCTTATACCAATAAATCGTATAGCAATTATTGAGCTAAATCGAAAAAATTGTTGTGCCAAACATTCAGACCCTTTTAATCCTCTTAAACATAACATATTCGCTGGAATTTTTTTTTTAAAATGTTGTGAAGAGGAGAAGCAGTGGGAAGAATGTGTTTTTTTTCTAAAGTATTGCGTCTAATTTAGGTAAATTTACAGGTAGCGAACTGAGCTCTATCTCTCTCTCTCAGCTCTCTCAATTTGCTATAAAAAAAACAAGAAAGTCGAAGTGAGTGGCGCCATAGAAATAAGCAACGGACGAAAATGCGTTGTTTTTATTTGGCGCCGCTTTATACACAGATTGATAAAGAGGAATTTGATTTGTCCTTGTGCTTATTTACATCTTTCTATTTACATCGTTCTATGAACGTTTAGCCCATGGTAGAATAATATAATAATGTAGTGTATTCCGCTTAGTTGCTCTCTTTTTTGTTTCTTTGATTTCAGTTGGAAGAATAGAGAATTAAATATTGGAAGTTCTCACTTACTTCTGCTTTATTTCTGGTGGTGATTTTGTGGCTATTCTAAAGAAGATCACCCAAAATTTGACTATATGTGTCGGCTTTGCGCTGCGCGATATTTTATGCCAATCTTGCTGAGTCATAATTTGTATAGTGTGCCAAAATACAAAACCAATGCAACGTAACTAATTCAAATTTTTGTTTCTCTTTAGCATCAAATAGCCGACTTTGGCATACCGTTTGTTAGTATGTATGTGAAAACAAGTAGGTGCTCCTCCCCCTGAGGCTATGGCTGCACTACGTTGATTTAGAGACGAAAGCCTTTTTCGTGACACTTCTGTGTTATTGATATTTTTATGATTGGTTAGTTTTTAAAGCAAAAGGTCGTATTTCAACCACTGTGAGAACTCTATAAAATGTTAAGCGTCTGTCCATAGAAAGCCACAATATTCATATTCAGGTTGATATTGACGGAGGGACATTTCAGCATAGGCGGTTGTGTCGATTTAGTCATGTCCGTCCGTGTCGATGTAAGAGACAACAGATCTCAGGAACTTTAAGAGCTTTGAGCACTTTAAACTTGGACATTTAGATCTTCCTTGATTATACTCGTACGCAGATCGTTATTATTAAGGTTTGTGTATGCTCCCACACCTACAATATCGCCGCACCTACAATATCGCAATTCGACCCGTAAACTTTTCAAGGCCACATAGCCCGAAAAAGTTTGTTTTGTTTTGTTTTTCTTTTTAATTAATTAATTTATTTTTTTAATTTGTTTTATTTATATTTTCTTCTTCACGAAAAATTGTTTTTCTTAAGCTCAATGCTGAGATCGATGATAATTGTTGTACCGAATAAACTTCATATAAAAAAACGCTGTCAAACAACAACAATTTTCGGCATGAACTGTTTTCTACCAAGTACTCAGATAACAAAAATGTTTGCGACCGAAAATACTTTAAATACTCAAAAAAGCAGACCAATTGAATAATTGAATTGTTTCAATTATGGCAACGAGAAATGACTAAAAAACGCTCACTACAAATGCCCACCAATTTTGTTCAAGTCAAGTGTCTATATTGTGTATCTTGACTTATTGAACTTAAAATGCTTGAGAGTTGCTCATTAGAGTGTATCAAGCTGAAAGCAGGAGCGAAATAAATAATAATGATAATAAGATATAAATAATAAGCTATACTAATATTATAAAGCTGAAGAGTTTGTTTGTTTGTTTGTTTGTTTACTTGAACGCGCTAATCTCTGGAACTACTGGTCCGATTTGAAAAATTCTTTCAGTGTTAGATTTTTCAACTCAACGCTAGATGTCGCACCAGCTGGTCATGAGCTAAATAGGTCAATGATCATGAGTTGGTGCTTTTAAAATTTTATTACTACTTTATTATATGTATTTAAAATTTATCTTCTATATATGTATATAAAAATGGATGTATGTATATATGTTCCCTATAGACTCCGAACCCGCTCAACCGATTTTGATAAAATTTTGTGGCAATATTCAAAATAGCCACGTGGGGCATACTGTGAAGATTCGTGGCGAATGGATAAAAAGAATATTTTTTTTTAGATTTATCTAATTTTAATAGAATTGGAGGTAGAGTAAAGGAGCATGTGGAAAGTGGGAAAGCTGGAAGGAGTGTCTGGGGGTAGGAGTGGCAGGGGGAAGGAGTGGCAGGGGAAAGAGTAGGGCCGCGTACAACATCGCGGGGACCATCTAGTTTTGCTAATAAAGCTATAGTATCGTACGTAGGCCGATTACTTATCATCTAACCCTCGTACCAGATTTTATTGCATTTAGCAAAGGATATGCGCTGTAAAAACGAAAGCTGCTTTTAAATATGCATTTATAAGAATTGATTTTGTGTTTGTGTATGGTATTTTTGTCAATAGTATAACAAATTATGCCATTGGGACTGGACTGCTTTGACTTTTGCTAGCACTAGACTGAGTCGATCTAATACAACATAAAATAGGTAGTACATATATTGTACGATATTATTATATGTTCTACTGTTTGTCCGTATGTCGTTTGGTCGTTTGTATGCTTCAAATTTGTTTGTTGCACATAGTACAAACATTGATATATATATATATATTTTTTTTTATGTCAGTCGGGCCAGCACAGCACAGCTTGAAGCATTTGCTGCTGCTGCTGCTGCTGTTTCTCAAACTGCTTTCTTGATGGCTGCCAGCTGAAATTACCATTTGCTGTTTTATGTCTTTACTTGCTGCATTGTTGGCCGATATACATATACTCGTACAATATACGCGATATGTTTTTTATTAGTGATTTCTCATCGCGTAGATGATATTGTGTGTGTTCTCCTTGCTATTACATGCAAACATACAATTCTGCTTGATACAAAATATACTTATGTATTATAGTATATTTAAGTATTCTTGTTGTTGTTGTTGTTGTTGTTGTTATTGTTGTTGTTGGTCTGGAACGACCAACGACAACGAACTTTTTTTTTTTTTTTTTTGGTGAGTGTAATATTTCCGTACGTTGTCGCCATTTTTGTCATTGCTGCCATTTTTCTACTGCCGCCATTGGTAGCGGTCGCTGCAGGAGTTCAAAAGTGCCAAATGGCGGCAGTTCGTCATTCTTTTTCACGCGTAAATGTTGCGTTGGAAAGGAACGAGAACAAATAAAGGTGTTGTAGAAAAAAAATTAAAAAAAAAAAAAAATTGAAACTTTTTCGGCGTCATTGTACTTTGAACTACAGTTTCGCTTTTGCCTTACTCCATTTTATGTATTGTACGTCGCACCGTTCTATTGGGTGTTTCAATTAATTCTTCGCTTTTTTTCTTCTCCGAAAATTGAGGCTTCATTGTTGTTCAAAAATGGCTACAATTAGATTATACAAAATATTGTTTATCTTTCTGGTAGCACACGAATTCCGCGTCGGAAGAACGAGTCGTCCTATATATACCCCAGTGCGTGATGTAGTGTCTGGGCCGGAGCCGCATGACAAGCAAGTGGTCACTACGCCAGTAACGCTAACCAAGACTCAGTGTCAGAGCTCGAACGTTTGTGAGCTATCCTAACGGAAACGGGCACTGCGACCTAAGGTGTTGTCTTTTGTACACTAGTCCGGATATGTTTAAGTTAATTTATCTAGGATCTTTTGCGTCTCTTTAATGAAACGGAGAATGTCCTTAAACGATGTGTTTCTGATCTCATCAGATGTACTAAAAGGTTTGTTCATCTGTACAATTCTGAGTCTGGCAAAGGCCGGGCAATCGCATAGCAGATGTAAACTAGTTTCGTCATCCTCAAGATAAAGTCTGCACTCTGTTTCTGAGGAGAGACCTAGCAACCTCAGGTCAGATCTATTAAGATATGCGTTGGTTTTAGGGTATATAGGACGGGTTAGTAGCTTGGCTTGCCGTAGACCAGGATATTGTATCCAGTACCGGGAGGCAGTGCGTTTAAACCGATCTACTATGAAAGATTTTGACTTAGCCCAGCTAAGTCCTATGAAAGAAGTTGCCGAACCAGTCCTGGCTAGTCCATCAGCAATTTCGTTGCCCTCGATTCCCTTATGGCCAGGTACCCAACAAATAGCGACTTTACAGCCGATTGCCAGTTGTTGGAGGATATCGTAACATCGAAGAACCAGTTACGAGGAGAAGTTCCAAGAGGATAATGCATTTATAGCCGCTTAGCTATCTGAAAAAATGGTTATATTGGCTCCTTTGGGACTTTTATTCAAAAGATGTCGGGCGCAGACCTTGATGGCGTGGACCTCAGATTGAAAAACCGTGGGCCAGGCACCCATAGCAATAGAGATCCTGGTTTTGGGTCCGAAGACACCCGCACCTGTGCCTGTATCGGTGAACCAATTGATCGTAGATGGTCCAGTACCAGGGCTACCCCCCTCCCAGTCTGATCGACAGGATAGAAGAACTGAGAAGCGTCTGACGAAACAATCTGAAACGTTGCAGATTTTGATGCCAGGGATACGTTTAAGGATACTAGAGTGATCCAGTTCACCTAGTGTCCGACTGTCTACAGTCTGAAGTCTCAGAGCCTCTAATGCTGCTGAGGATTGAATAAAAATTACGACTCGTCCTAACAAGCAAACCAAAAATCAACCCAATTTTTAGTTTTCTCATAATTACGAGAGTGCTGCATAGCCAATCAAAAATTATTCGAACAGATCAAGTGGTAATCGGAAGCAGCAATGTCTGGTGTATACAGCGGATGGGGTGGGACTTTCCATTTGAACATTTCCATCTTGATTTTAAATGGTTTTTCAGCATGGCACCGAGAGTTATTGTGCAGAAAACTCACTCTGCTCGAATTGCGACCGGTTTTTCTTCAATACTTGACTCAAACGCATTAATTTTTATTGGTAGCGACGATGTTACGTGACAGTTTGATTAGGTTTTATTGGACTTTTCCGCTTTGACTTCGTGAGGAACGCCATTTTGTAACCTATTTTAGAACCATCCCTTCGGAATTCGATCCAACTAAACTTAAATTGGTTTACTTGCGCTGCGTTGGTGGCAAAGTCTTTCTTGGCTCCAAAAATTGCTACGTTGGGTCTGTCTCCCAAAAATATTCGTGATGATATCGCTAAAGCGACATCAGACTGGAAGGGATTAAAAAATCACGGCCGGGCCAACAGTTTTCATCGCCTGTCACAATTCGATGCAAAATCTCTTTATTTTCTGTCGTTTAAGCAACCGTTAACAGGTGAAAAAAGTCTCTTGATTTCAATTTGTATCGCACTCAATTTCCCCGCTTTTGAATTATTCTCATGGGTTTGCGGCATGCACTGGCTGCTGGCAAATTACCCCTAATGATTCAGCTAATTCTTGAAGCATTTGACATGTTTCTTTATCGAGTAATGGCTTCAATTCTTCATCTTCTAATTTTTTCGGCTAATCAGGTCGTTCCTTGTCTTCCAGCTTCCAAAATCATCACATTTAAACCGAGCAAACCACTTCCGACACATTTGCTCAGCTAGAGCATGCTCTCCATAAGCTTGCACTCATGTTAAAGTAATGACGTAGAACTCTTCGCAAAGATCCTTGCACAAACTAAAGTAATGAAGTAAAAAGTTTTGTTATTCACGCTTCAACCAAATGACATATACGAAAAACGACGCTCAATGACTAGTCACGCTATCTCTTAGGAAACGCTACGAACTAATTCAATCACCCAAGTACAAAAAAATCAAAACTTGCCGCTTATTTTTCATGCTTGTTCTCTAGGATTTTCAGTCTCTCACTTCTTTTCTCATTTTCCCTTAATTTAGCGCCATATTATTAAAAGATATACATGTGTGTGTGTGTGTGTGTGTGTGTTTGTGTGTATGTGTGTGCAATTTATTTGTGACAGTCAGGACATTGACATTGAAGCTAGAAAGTGTAACTTAAACGGTCATAGCCCTTCTTTGGTATTATGAATTTCTGCTTTAATATACACTTCATATTATGTTGTGGTAGCATTTAATACGATATTTTAGTTTAATTTGTGGCATTGACTAAATTACTTCTATGGCGCTACAATCGTTCATCGCTTCATCGTTTATCGTAGGCAGGAGTACTAGCCGCTGTGTTAATACCAAGTTTACGTAGATCTGCTCATACTTGGTTTTTCTCGGACATTATTCACCAATTAAGTTTAGTTTCCTTCCCCATATAAACCTTCTGCTGTTCATCGGAATAAGCTGACCAACCCCGTGCAGCCGATTTTTATCTTCATACTTCGAGAGAGAGAGATAGAGAGAGCTCTTCTTCTAATTTGATTGCTGAGCTCAAAGTAACATCGATTATCTATTAGTATGACGTTTCGCCTGATCTCCAGGTTGACGTTATTGTTGCTGCCTATCTCTACTCCCAGGTAGACAATGTTATATTACGATTGATTTATAATCATTCAGCTGCCTTTATGCTCCTATTGCAAATTTTGCGCATCTTGTGATTAATTTTTGCCATGTAATTTTACATCTCAAACCACTGTGCGCCGTTTCCAAAGCGATCGTAAAATCGACAAATTGGTACTTTCTGTCTTTGTTGTACTTACGGGTCTTCTCCAGCATTTGACATAGAGTGAAAATTTGGTCACTGGTGTGACAGATCGTGTGAGCCTCATCAAATATACTATATTCTTCATTAGTATCAAACGTAGAGTCGATCTAGCTGTGACTGTGTATGTATGAACAACTAAATCTCAGAGACTATTAAAGATAGAGCCAACGCACTTGCTTATTTTGACTCACATCATCCATACGCAGATCGAGTTTATTATAAAAAAAAATTTTAGAGTAGGACTTCATCTTTCCCGAAGTCAAGCATGTTATTTTGAAAAGTTTTCGAACCTGGCTTTATTTTTTTTGTCTTTGTTGGCAAGAATGAAAAGGTTTCGTACGATAACATCCAAAGAAGCAATCACTATAAGAAATTTAATGGAGAGAGCCATATAATGAGGAGCAACGAGATAGAGAGCGAGAGAGAGAGAGAGAGAGAGAGCTGAAATGAAAAATCTTATGAGAAGCAAACAACTTTTTGAGTACAAATTCGAAAAGAGCCAAAAGCGGTAAATAAATAAATTTCAATTGCAATTGAAACCATGTAGACAACCAATTCCGCCACACACTTGCAGTGTGGGTGTGATAGATTGCGGTTTAAATCAGCACTGTCCAAAAGGGAAACAAACCAATGTCTGAACGTACAAATGCGTGAACTTTGCACTGCGTGATGTTTGATGCGAAACTTTCAATACCAAAGCCTCATTGCATTCAGTTATGACGGACAAAGGGTTGGCTTTTATATTGTGCGCATAGTAATTTATCATTGAAAATGACTTTATTGTTTTTCGAAATATTCTCCATGTAGATCAATAAATTTTTGCATGCATTTGAACCAATTTTCGAAGCAACTTTTGCCACACAGAAGTGGGTAGCTCCAAAACGCGCTGTTTAAAGACTTCAACAGCGTTTTCGGGAGACGCAAAATAGTCCCGCAATTTATTTTTGATGTGGTGGAACAAAATGTTATTGTATGCCTAGTCATGGCTGTACGGCTGCTAAGGATGATCCATCAATTCGATGTTTTGAGTGCTCAAAAATGCACTTGTGTGAACCGATGTGTGAGAGCTTGCCTTGTCATTGTTGAGATGTGCCAGCTTCGTCTACGGCGGTTAGTTTTCATCAATTCGCCGTAAACGTCTTTTAGACAAGTATGCATTTTTTGAACAGTTTTTCGTGCAATGTGTATTAAAACTTTGGTTCCATCGTAGTTTAAGTTCTTCCTCCTTTTTTATACCATTCACACATGGTGTGAAATGGTAGTATCAGTTTGTCGAAAAGTTTGTAACGCATTAAAAGAGCCGTCGTAGATCCTATAAGGTATATACATATATTTTTGATAAGATCGACGAGCCGATCTAGCCATGTCCGTCTGTCCGTCTCTAACTTGTTGCGCATTTCTTGGGCACCAATTTTTATGCTTTCCAGTTGAAAATTGATAAATACACTTTTTTTATTGCAGTTTCAAAGATTGAACCACTACGCCCATATGTTAGAATAGCCCATGTACGAACCCACCGCACACTTTCAACTTTTTGTATGAAAAACTTTTTCATTGTAGTCAATATCAACTTAATAATTTGTATGATCGTTTCTAATGGGTGAACGCTTCATATATACATTAATGAGAGGGACCCGTCCACTTTCTGGATAACCCCCATACAAACCTACTGCCTAGTTTTTTGTTTTTGCACGAAAAACTTACTTTTTTAAATCAATATTAGCTGGAATTTCGATTTGCTGTAATTTAGTGGACAGCAGCATCATATACATAGCCAACCTCACTATAAGTAGCAACATCGTTAAAATAATCTACATTTCATTTTCACAATTTTGTATGAAAAACTTTTTATAGACTTCGTACAGGGTATCTTGTAGTACACTCGCCTGCAGTCTTCTTTCTAAATGGTTGTGCTTTTTTTAGATCTGTTTTTCTTGTTGTTGTTGTTGTTATTAGTTATTATTTTTGCGGTGGTGGTTGTTGTTGATTTTTTTTATTTTATTTTCAACTGCGACTATTTCTGCTTCATTGACTTGACCTATCACAACGTTTTGTTGTGTGCAAATTGTCATTTAAACACACTCTTCAACTTTCAGAGAATTTATGTATGTACAAGGTGCGTTCCAAAGAAAACCATACTTTTTAAATAGGACAATTTATGGTGGCGCTACCTAAATAGTGCATTGGAAAATATAATTTCATGACTTTTGGTTCACTGAAAGCGAAGTTAATGGTACAAAAATGCGCATATAGAAAAAAAACTAAGCTTAAAGTAAAACTTTTATCGAAACGTTTCAATTGATGCACCAATTTTGTGATAATTATTGTTAAACCCATAACAGAGTTCATGAGTTGGCCAACCGAAATCTGTGATCACTGCAGATTCCATCAAAACTGTGCATGAATTCATCAAAGATCAGCCAAAATATTCATTGAAATTAATGGATTTGAAATTGAGCATTTCCAAAACATCAATTTATTGCATTTCGACCAAAAATTTGGCCCACCGAAAGATGTGTTCACGCAGAAAAGTTGGCACGATAATGAGCCAGCACATCGATCGGCACTTGGACAAATTTTTTTTTTGTTTCATATTACAAATCAAATTTTTTAGCAATATTCGCCTGATTTCCTGCGTGCCACTTTTATCTTTTCGGAAAAATGCATTTGCCGTTGAAATGAAAGCGTAGAGCTAATACAAACTGCTTGTACCGACATTCTGAAGTGTGCAACGCACTAAGTCGCGTATAGGTGGCTTCACCAGATAATGCTCTATTGCAAGAGTCCTCTTTAGTACTTTGGAACAAAACTTGTATGCTTATGTATGTATGTGTGTGTGTGTTTAGGATATTTGTCGGCATTTACAGCCACGACGCCATTTTGTGCGGGTTTGGTTTGGGTTTGAATTCTTATCGTTTTTTTTTTCTTTCGTTTTTTCGCTTACTTGACTTTATTGTTACTTCGACTTCGACTGCGACTTGTATAGTTCATTCTTGTTTTATTAAGCTAATTAATATTGTTTGTGGTATTTTAGTCAAATGCTCTTAAAAAGTTGTTTGTTATTCTCTTTTTTTACAACTCGAGTAGTCGATTGGCATCGACAACGACATGGAAAGATGTTTTAATATGTCCATTGACTTTGGAACTTTTGTATAAGTCAAAAACAAAAAAAAAAAAAAGACAACAAAAAACTTCGATGGTACCGAAGTTTTAATACCATTCACATGAAGTTTGAAGCATTCAAGTTTGTTGGAGCCTATCCCAAAGTAGGCGTGACAAGACCCTTTATAATTATGCGAAATGTCTGTCGATATGAAGCCAAATGTAAAATTTATTTTGCCTGAAATGATAAAGTTTTTAATGAAAAATCCCAAAAAGTGGCTGGTGAAATTCCATGGGGATGCCCCTCAAACATAGAAATCACATATATTTCTCTATATGTAAGGCGTTCGTTCATAAGAAACATCTATATTAAATTTTATGTTGATATTTACTGTAATAAAAAAGTTTACATATAAAATTCAGAAATTGGGCGGTAAGTTTGTATGGAGGGTTTCCCTAATTAATATTAACGTGAAGCATCCTTCCATAAGAAGCCACCATGTCAACTTTTAAGGTGATATTGACAATAAAAATCATTTTCACACAAAAAGGCAAAACTGGGCGTATGGTTTGTATAGGGGGCTACCCCAAAAAGTGGGGGATCAAGCCCATTGATCTAAGTGTAAAGAGTCCCTTCATAGGAAGCCACTATGTCAGTTTTTAAGGTGATATTGACAGCAATAAAAAAAAATGTCATACACAAAGTCGAAAGTGGCTTGTATGGGGGCTACCCTAAAAAGTGGGGGTGACATGTCAATTTCGATACTCTATTAAAATGCAATAAAAAGAAGTCTATGTGCGAACTTACAACCGGATCTTAAAAATTAGTGCCCAATAAAATGCGGAACAACATCAAGACAGACAGACGGACAGACGGACAAACAGACTGACGTAGTTAGTCTGTTTGTCCGTCTCGTTGAGCTGATCAAGAATATATATACTTTATGGGATCTACGACGTCTCCTTCAATGCGTTACAAACTTTAAGACGAAACTGATATTACCATTTCCCACTATATGTGAATGGTATAAAAACGGTCGGTCGGTCGGTCGGTCGTTTTATATAGTAATGTATTTTTATGTAGAGCAGAACGTATGAGTATTTTCAATTGTATTGCCTGCAATACAGAAAATCGTTTCAATTACGAATTTATCTAATTAATTTGCATACGTTTTTTTTTTCTTCCATATTAAATTTTTCTTCTTGCTTGGGTTTAATTTTTGGTGCCATTCGTTGCCTGGTCGCACAACACCCTTTTGCCAAGTTGTGCTTAACGAGTTTCGTACCCAAATGGCGCAAATGGTTTCGTGTTGTGCTAAGTAGCCTGATTTCCTCAGAACTTTAGCTTCCTTTTGGCAATTTCATAATCCATTTGCATTTATTTTCCTTTAATATTTTATGTTCGTTGTTTTTGCAACGAGTCTGGAATGGTTTACTTTTATTTTTACTCTTACTCTGACTTTGGTTTCAGTTAACGTTTCGTTTAACTTGTGTAAGCAATATATTTCATTTTTTACACTTCACACTTAGTTTGAATAGTATTATAATTTTGTCACAGGGTCTTTAACGCATTAAAGGAAGTATCGTTGACCGCAGAAAGTATATATCATGTTTCTGAACAACAGACGAATCAATTTATCAATATCTGTTCGTCTGTACGTGCGTTACAAACTAGAAATCCACATAAGACTGTGTACTGAGTTTTTCTGTAGACTGATCATATATCTATAGCTTCACCACAAACGCGCAGTCCTTTTCTTGTATTTTTGTGTCAATTTGTTGCAGAGGCTTCGTATGTCTCAAACGGCCCGTCCCAGCCATTCTTAAGTTTAGTTCTCATATAATCCACAGTCCATTTTTTTAAGTTTTATATGCTTATGAAATTTATTCCGAGTATCGGAATAGACACGCCAACCTTATAAAAGCAAACAAATATGTTTTTAGTTTTTTGTGCAACGTAGTAAATCTTGTGTTCCCCTGAATATAACCCACTGACTTTCTGAGCTTGAAAATATAACAAGTTATATTTTTTTGTTCTTTCCTAAATCAACTCACAACTCATATATGTACGTGTATATTTCTTATCATCCGGACAATATGGGCGCCTCAGACCGTAATAAATATATTAGTTCTTTCGGCCCTCTTCAGCAAATCATTTATCAATATTCGCGAAACATCCGAGGCATTTTATACCAGTTTCTCAGCAATGAATTATTGTGTGTCAGTCGTCGATCTTCGTCAACTTAAGCTTTTACCAGGGCCAAATTTCTTTTGTCGCTCGAAGTTTTTGGCCGAATTACTTGAGACTCGACCTCTATCGCTTAAAAATTTGCACTGCCTTGTTTTGAAGGTGAAAGCCGCACAAATATCCTTCTACACTATGGATTACACGTTATAAAAATATATACACTTAAGTGTGCCATTTTCGCCGTATACAGATGCCATTTATGGAAACATTGCGAACGCCTGTATCTGATTGTTGTTCTTAATTTGCATCCTTGAAGTCAGTTTTATCCTTAAAGCGTTGCTACTATTGCTGCTGATGCTGCTGTTACTCGTTGTCAACGTCATCTTTGAATCTTATCTTATGCTTGTTTTTGTTGTTCTTAGCAGTTTATATGCAAATTTTACGAGCTGTCGACATTCATATGACGCAGAGATATATATGTACATATTTGATGTTGAAATGTGCGCATAACTTGTGAATTTTAGCCAAGTTTCTAGTACCGCAATTGACAACTTCGACACAGACGAGTTAGTAGTTGTTACTGTATGTGTGTGTGTGTGTGACATTGTGTATGTATGCAATATAAATCCTTGGTAGGCATATATAGAGAGTTCCTACTTCAATTATTCATGCAGTCAAAGGTCAAGTATACACAGATATACTCAAGAACGAGTGTACGAGTGTACGAGTGTGAACGGCATAACTTCAATTAAGCCTATCTCTTTTACAAATGTCCGCACACATATGTATGTGTCGGTCTGTTTGAGTGCATTTCACATAGAGTTATCCTTGACAGGACATGTACAGCATGAGCATCAAAAGCAGTAGTAGTTGCCGCATATATGTATAATGCTTCTCACATCTGCTGGCTTAATCCAAAATGTGTTCATTGGTTTCATTTTGTTTGGCAGCTCAGCATCTTGTTCATTCGTTCATTTATTCCTGCAATCACGGAATGCATTCAGGGCTTATTAAAAACAGAGACACACTCGAATTTACATATAATGCTTACATATATACAAGCTATAAAGCAAATCGAGCCAAAAAAAAGTACGATAAAATATACTTAGTTAGATGTATTGTAGTTACAGATACGAGAAGGGGCTAACAAAAGTGCGATTCTTAGGTTGCTTAGGTTGATTCAAGAACTCGTAACAGAAAACTAAGTTTGTGCAAAAGTATGCAACAGCCAGAAGAAAGCATATCAAACCTTATAAAGGGTATACCTATACATATTCTTGAGCAATGTCAAAAATCAATGTCCGTCTGTCTGACCGTCTATTGAACAAAGAGATCTAGGAAGACTATATAAGAGATAGAACCTTCAAGTTTGAATATTTTGATCCTTATCCTTATCCATACAGAGATAAAATTTATGAAATTTTGTGGGTACTTTGTCTACGCCCACGCCTATTTGTCCGTTAAGTAACCATTTTTTAAGGCTGCCCAGCAAAAAAAAAAAAAAGTTCTTTTACATTTTGGGTGGTCTAAGTGGTCTTTAATTTTGCCGGTGCACTTTGTATATCTCTTAAAGTTTCCAATAGATATACATATAGGTAGAAGCGCTTTAAAAAATAATTGCTCCATGCCCTATTTTACGGTGATTGGTCAAAAACCCAGAAACATTCTTTATTTCTTAACAAAAGTATAGTTATGGTGAATTTTTATATTTCCAACTTGAGATTATTGGATCCCCATATATTTTTATTTTCGCGACAAAAAGCAGCCTATGTCCTTCTCCAAGGTCCCAACTATCTCTATACCAAAATTCATAAAAATTGGTTCTTTACTTTAGGCGTGAAAAGGTAACAGACAGATAGACGAGTTACTTTCTCATTTATATTATTGGTATAGCATATACGAGGTGTGTTAAAAAAAATGTGACCTTTTTTTTGCTCGAAAAATTGTTGTTTATTTTGTTCCCTTCAAAGCAATACTACTCCAGACATAATACATTTGTTCCAGCGCTTTTTGCATTGCATTTCTGATATGCGCTTTTTGGTATGGTCTTAAGCTCTTTAAGCGATGCGGTCCTTATCTCCACAATCATGACAAAACACGCAGTCAATTCATTGGTCTTTTCAATTTAGGGAACTATAAAAAGCAGGTAGTCCAGTCCGGTGAATAAAGTGGCTGAGGCATGTTGTTCAGTGTTACTGAATCTCCAGCAATTCGAAAGAGTAAATTTTTTAGTAGAAAACAAACCTTTTGAATGTCGTTCCAAATGTGTTCTTCAAGCTGCTAATGTGACTTTCGTGAAGTCTTACATCGACACAGTTCTAAGTCAAAGCCAGCAAAGTTGTCTACACTTTAAATTGTCCATTAATATACAATATAAGTATGTGTAGCAGCTGTTCATAAAAAACCATCATATTCAATTTCAAGCTTATACTAACTGTAAGAAAAAATTTTTCATACAAAAAAAAAAAAAAAAAAACGTAAAGGAGTTTTGGAATTGTAAGGATAGTCCATCCGGTACGCGTGCAATGATATTTGTATCCATGTGAAACGACCATTTATATATTAGATATTGACTTAAATAAATAAGTTTTTCATACAAAAACACAAAAGTGGGCCTTTAGTTTGTATGGAGGCTACCATAAAAAGTGGGCGTGATATATCAATATGTATATTAAATTAACCAAAATATATCGGCATTCAGCCAATTATAGTACAGGGTGTCTCCAAAGAAAATTCACATTTAAAAAATCGATCGAAAAAAAAGTAAGTAGTTTATTGAAGAAATGTTTATTACATTTTAAAATACACACTTTGGGAATTTATTTCTTAAAAAATGATATTGTCCAAATGTAAACCGTTGCGTTCACGGCATTCATTTAATCGTGCACTAAAATTTCCTATGACGGCAGATCGGCAGATATTCTCCGTGATGGTTGCCATTTCGTGACAAATATTTCCTTTTAATTGTGCCAGGGAAGTCGGTTTGTTGTCGTAAACTTTAGATTTGACGTAACCCCACAGGAAAAAGTCCATAGGTATTAAATCGGGACTTCGTGGAGCCCAATTTCATGAACTCGTGATAGAGACCTGTTGGACGTGTGTGAAGTTGCTCCGTCCTGCTGGAACCATGTTCTTTGGTTATAACCAGGAAAGTTTTGCAGTTCAGGCACGAAGAAGTCGTCTAACATCTCCACATAACGCTCTGAATTCCCTGTAACTGTGCGTCCCCTTTCATTTTCAAAAAAAGTAAGGGCCGTTTTCGAACGTTCTCGAAGAACTTGGTCGCCCGGATTTTGATTTTTCCAGCGTTGAACCGGTCTCTTCAAACATCTCGACTCATTTTCCAATGAGTCGAGGGCTTGGCGCATCATTTATATGACGAAAATGTCGTATACTGCAGAATTTTCTACGCGCTACAGTCGCTGTATTACCGTTTTTGTAAAACTCATGTACGCACAACGCACGGTTCGGTCCGCTCACGAGAAACACTCCCAAGCGACTAAATTCCCAAAAGCTAGGCTACCGATTGACATACCCCAGCGCCCCTCAGAATAGTTGCGTTCACGCAATCAGCAAATCAAATGTGAACTTTCTTTTGAGACACCCAGTATATATATAATCAAACCAACTAAGCGACATCTTGTTAGCCTACTCATATAGTACATATGCAAGTGCAGGTAAAGTGTATATTTTTTTGTAGTAAGATATGTGTCCGGTACTATTTAGTTTTCATTTATCATTATTAAGCCTGCTACTTTTACTTTTTTGCAAAAATTGTCTAATGACAGTGCATATTTTAAAACAAAAGCATCAGATACAAATTCAGCATGAGCGACAGCACATTACACTTCCACCAAGAAGATTTTACTTATTTATAAATAATTTTACACATCGCTACTAATTTGACATTTAATGAGTTTCGCATGTACGAGTATCTTCAAATCAGACATTCGCTCTCTACCATTTTACAAATAATTAGGTATACAAAAGCAGTAACAAACGTCACAACTGATGTCACAAAATAATTGTCTACTAATGATAAGATATGCTTCAGTAATTTGTGCTGATAAGATACTTATGTTGGTATACACTCATATACACTTAGTAAAGTTTTATATATAATAATTTAATAATAATTTAAGATAAAAGCAATATATGATTTTATGATTCTCTTATTTCATACAACTTAAATCAGTGCTTTTGATTTGCAGCGAGGTACATATATAGTATAGTATAGTATAGTATTGTATGTATTTTGTTCTAGTATTATTTAAATAATTGATTTCAACTATCCTTGGTAACTTATATTCTTTTTCTCTGCGTTGACCTTTGGTGCTTGATACTGTGCCATGTAGATACATATTCTATAATAGACTGCATTACATTTACCTTTAATTTATATGGAATTAAGCACTATCGTTCGTTCGACAGACGCCTTGCATCTGCATAATAGGCTTAAAGAAGCCATTACCAATCAGCAATGCAGCAGAAATCGAATATAAACTGACAGTTTAAAAAGCCGAAGTGCATTGATAGAACTCGCATACATGTATGTATGCATACACTCTTGCACTTGCTAGTTTACTGGTATAAATACTTACATATATACTCCATTGTTGCACTGAGTGCTAAAAGTGACACTAACTACGGCACTTTATTTTGGTGACAAACGCCTATTAGTTTTTGATTGCACTTTTGTATATTAATTTACTTAAAATACAGGTGTCGGCGTTCGAAGTGTTACCAATTTCACTTTATACTGTAGCAATCAAACGGCTAATGACAGCGCGCTCACATCAGGCTGTTTGTTTTGTTTACAAGCCTACGAAAGCATAAAGTATATATATATTCTTAATCAGCTCGACGAGACGAATCGATCTAGCCATGTCCGTCTGTATGTCTGCCCGTCTGTCCGTATGTCCGTCTGTATTTGTTGCGTATTTTTTGGGGACCAATTTTTATGCTATCCAGTTGAAATTTTGCACATATACTGCTTTTTATTGTAGTTTAATAGAGTATCAAGATTGACCTGCCACGCCCACTGTTTGGGGTAGCTCCCATACAAACCTACTGCCCACTTTTGATTTTTTGTGAGAAAACTTCTTTATTAAAGTCTATATTAGGTTGAAATGCAATGTGGTGCCTTTTTATGGTAACATACATAGACTAACGGGCGTGGCCCGCCCACTATTTGGGGTAGCTCCCATACAAACCCACCGTGCAATTTTGTGTTTTTTATGAAAAAATTCTTCATTTAGATAAATATTAGCTTGCAATTTGATTTTGTTAATTTTAATGGGCAACCGCTTCATATACATATACAAAGGGGCGTATCCCTTTTTGAGGTAGTCCCATATAAACCCACAGTTCACTTTTCTGCATTTGTATGGAAAACGTCAATATCAACTTGAAATTCGATATGGCGCCATCTTACACATCTACTACATCGCTTCATACACATCTACTAGTGAGCGTGTACCACGCCCTATTTAAACCCCCACTTTTATGTATTACAATACTATTTAAAGTTTCGTGTGAATGGTATTAGAGCTTCGGTTCAACCGAAGTTAACGTTTTTTCTTATTCCTTATGCAAATTGAGTATGCAGAAGTTCATACGAATGAATAAACATTCCACCATATAATTCTCACTACCATTTTCCCCTTGACGCTTAAATCTTCCAACGGCGAAACGCTACTTTATTATTTGTTGTGCAGAGTATTCGAACCGAGTTTGAAGAAGACCGGATACAAAAATTGCACACATAACTTTTTACACACATTTTCCCAACGGGGGTGGAATTTTCTTAAATCGGCGAAGCACGTCTTTTGCTGTTTAGCCTGTAGAATATAGTACAAACCGAGTTTAAAGTCCAGCGGTATAACTTTGGAATGTCACAGGCTATGTTAGGTTTCTGAAAAAATGTGCAGTGTCACGCTTTCATAGTAAAATCTTTAAATCTAAAAAACTATTGAAGTTAGGAGGATGATATTTTGTAAATATAAGAAAGAATCTTGAAGTAAAAAAATGGGCGGTACCATGCACGTGTAGTAGTCAAACACTATAGTTTATAATAAGTTTGGAAATAAAAGTAATTTACACAGCCACACAAAAAACGGTTTTTTTTTGTTTTTTTTTTGTTTTCTGATCTGGGTGTCTGACCAAGTTAACAATATGTTTTTGGTGTAGTACTATAATACGTATTCGCGTGGTCTCTTTATAACATCAGAATTTTGACATAACCTAAAAATTTGTTCACAACCTCAGAAAAGGAAAACATTATCTCACGGTGGTCGGCCTGACCTTAGCTTACGTGATAGAGTAAAATAGACTATGGATTATTCAGAACAATAAAAAACGAAAAAAAAAAAATGAAACATAAACAGTTGATCAGTTGGTTAAAAATGTAATCCTTCTTTTGTGCAGTAAATAGAGCGCTACGTCGGCATATTCAGCAATTGTATTGTATGATGTTCATCACGCTTAATTGTTCAGATTTATTTTAGTGTTGTATATAACTTAATTTAGTACTCAATGCAGTTGTTACAATACTTTTTTCATACTATATAGATACACCTGTTTTTTTGTTGTTGTTGCTATTTTCAAATTTTATTAAATATGAATGAAATTATATTAAATGAATTGAACCGAAAAATGATTTATAGAAAATAAGTGTGAAACTACAAAAATGATTTTAAAAACTATAAATTCTATAAAAACTTATAGAATATTCATCGCATTAGCACTTCAGCAAGTCGCGCGCGTGTATTTGATTAAAACGTCTATCAGATACATTCACGCACAGACACACACACACACACACACACACACACACACACACACGCAAATACTCGGAAATAACAACCACAACAACAATATGCAGATGAACAACAACACTATAGAATCTACAGCATGGAATATAATGTTTTGTAAAAAAATAAAATACAAAAATCTGCCACCAGGTGTTAAAATCATGACGTTATTTGAAGCGCACCGAACCATAAACAATTTCAAAATCAGAAAACATCAGCAACAACAACAACAACCATAACCATAACCATATATTGAGAAAAAAAAAAAATGTTTTCTTTTTTTTTTTTTGTTAAAAGCATGAAAATTAAACTATTTTTAGCAAACGCCTGTTTTGAGTGAATTTCGAATTGAGAGCATGACAGCTTAAATATTATAGCACACAATATCCAAACCAGAAAAATGTTTACAAAAAGATGCAGCACAACTTCAACTTTGGTGTAAGCGAAGCTTTAATACACTGCATACATTCACAATAGTCATTCGATTTTAGTTACTCGTATGGAAACCAACATTTTTTGACATGCATTGACAGTATTTTGGTTGGCATTAAAATGTTAAATAAAGAAGATATTATTTAACAAACTGTATCTGAACCAACAGTTTGTAAAGCAGCTGATGGAAGTTTATTCAAACCGATAAAGAAAGATATTTCTACTGGCAGGCTTTTTAATTACACAGCAAAATAAGAGCAGTCTTCCCGAGCTAACAGTTAGTAAAGAACGATTTAATATGTTGACTCTATCTCAAAAAGTCGACTCCTAGTTCGTAGCATTGAGTTGTTGAAATTAATTTTAAATGATTTTTTTTCTTCAATTTTTGAGCGTTTATTTAAAAAAAAAAAATGCTACATTTTCCCATCTTTTTGGCAGCATATAAATTCCGCGTTGGAAGAACGGGTCGTCGTCTCAATGGCTCAATCCTCGAATCGACCCTTTTTTTGTGCTATACTCGTAAGAAGTAAAGCACTGCTCAGGCAGATCGTGGGTCATCGATCTGAACAAGTGTTAGTCAGAAGAGGCTATGTCTGGGTTGTAAGGCGGGGGAGGGGGTAGCATATCCCAATTCAATGCATCCAATGTTTCCTTGACGGATCTTGCAACATGTGGCCTAGCGTTGTCACCTTGTCGTGTCTTTTGGCATATTCCGGCCATTTTTGCTTCAATGCTCGGCTCAAGTGCATCAATTGTTGTTGGTTACGTTCACCAGTGATGGTTTGGTTAGGTTGCAGCAGCTCATAGTATACAACACCCTTCTGATGCCACCAAATACAGAGCATGAACTTGGCACATGGCCGGGTGGTCCCCATGATTTTTTTTGCTTTGGATTGTCGTAATGGATCCAATTTTCATCGTCAGTAACAAAACTATGCAAAAAACTCTTCCGATTATGGCGTTGAAGCAGCTGTTCGCACAAGTGCAAAATCTCCTTTCGACGTCTGTTGGCTTTTCAACTCGTACGGCACCCAATTTCCTTGCTTTTGAATCATTCCCATGGCTTTGAGGCGTTTGCCAACTATTGACAAGTCAACTCCCAATGATTCTGACAATTCTTGAAGGGTTTGACACGGATCTTCGTCGAGTAATGCTTCCAATTCTTCATCTTCAAACTTTTTGGACTGGCCCGGATGTTCTTTGTCCTACGTATCAAAATCACCACTTTTAAACCAACGAAGGCAGTACTCACAAGTTGAAATCGATGGAGCATAGTCCCCGTAAGCCTCACAAAGTGTACGAGCTGCTTTTTTCTTCAAATTAAAGCACAAAAAAATATGTTGTTTACACTTCAGTGGAAAGGCACATAAGGAAAATTGAAGCTTATGAAGTAGGCTTTCCAATGCATGTAGTCACAGGTTTACCACATGCGATTTGGTGCTAGTTACGCTTATGAATCCTTTAAAATTAATTCATACACCACATAAACATTTAGTAAAAAGTTGTTAATAATTTTAGTAACGAGAGAAGCTACTACTAAAGCTGCTACTAAGATTTGGCAGCGGAAAATGTACTAATTTTGACCTTTTATTTGGTTTTCATTGGATATAATTAAGTGATAGCTAATCCTAACTAAAGTCGACTTTTTCTTCTGATTATTAGGGCCATTTTCACGCCTTGCCTATATCTTTATAGCTTATTAATTTCACGCTAGTTTTCACGTTCTAGATTTCACACACTGTTATTAAACCTATAAACGTATTACCTAGTTCGACGAACCAATATATAGATATATACTTATATATATTTCAAAAGATAGCTGCCAACTTAACTTCACAATTTCGAACCAAAGAAAAAGCAAAATTGTAATTTTTTATTAAAATTTAGATTTTAGATCAGATTATATTTGTTCTACAGCGGCGGCGCTCACTCTTATCCAAGTTTTTCTTCTAATTTACATTTGTGTAAGTGCATGGACTGTCCACCTGTTCAGCATGTAGCACCTGACCGATAAATAAGGCAAAAGTAACGATAACCGACAAAAAAATAACGACAACAGACAAAAAAAAAACAAAAAATGACCGATAATAGACCTAAAATCGATTTATGCTGCGGGGCTACTCGACATGGATTTATTAACACAATTGTAAAGTCGTGAAATGCACTGCTCAATATTACTCCTCCAATAGCATAGCTTGACAATTCGTATTCTCTAATCTATTTCTAAGGCGTGAAAACGGCCCTTAGTAAGGCTCTAAGTTTACTGATTACGTGGAATCTTCCAAACACACATACGTGTATGTAAAATTTGAAAAAAAAAAAATGTTTGCTTTAGTTACGATCTGAAGATACACGCTTTTGCATTTTTATGAATTTTGTAAGTAATTTTACCTTCAATCTCAAAACCAATTGTTGTGATTTTCAATTGGTTTTCAGAAATAGACAGGCAGGTGCCCAAGGAGAGTTTAGGTATAGATACGAGTATATACAAAAATATTAAAGAAAAGAAAACCAAATTCGTTCTATCTCATAAACTATTGAACACATCTGAATGAAATGTGGTTCATAAGTAAAAGACATCGATAGTTAGATGGATGGTGCCTCGCTACCATATAAGAGAAATACGAAAGCCGTTGCAAGTTAGTAACTATATTATACAGGGTGATGGGCCATAAGTAAAGGGTAAATCAAGAGAAATATGATCCACTTGAATAGTGGGTGGTGCACCGCTCCGAAAATATCTCTTATATTTTGGTTCATCATATATCAGATCAACAAATAAGAAAAATAAAATAATCTGTGTAGAAAACATGACAAATATTGCGCGACAAACAGTGACTTCAGTTTCAATTCCATTGATTCGTACTAAAAAATACCAAACTGATTGTCGAATTTAGTTTAAATTGAAAGAGTTGTAAAATACTTCAATGTAATTTTTCCAAGCAAATTTTAAAACAAGGCTAAGGAGCGAGCAGTTTTGCTTACTTATTCACAGTGCATTTTGTTGTTGGACATAAAATTATTTTGTTGAATTTTCTCATAAATTAAGCTATTAAACGATTAGCTATTAAACGATTAGCTGTGAATACCCACATATATTTTCTGTTTTTATATTTCGGTTGCGTTAAAAGTAGTGTAAGCGATGAAGAAAAATGTTAGCGGTAATATAATTAGCTTAATTTCGAGTCCGCATGAAACTGTATTGTTTTTTCAATGCTCAAGATGTGCTCAAAAGTAAACGACGAACTAGCTAATACATTCAAAACTGCGTTTAATTAGATCCTAACTTTCATAATCTATTTTGTAATTGTTGAACTGTTTTATGCATACTTTATAAGATCTTCGATTTGTTATTCTAATATTATATAGTGCGTAGAAATTATACTATAGCATGTATGCAAAATTTTCAACTAACTAATAATACCGTCTTTTATATTTTGTGTGTAGTATATTCAATACTAAAAACTAAACCGAGTTTGTTAAAATGTTTGACAGATCATGGCATCTTACCTGTACTCTTTCGCTCGAATGCTTGTTCGCACATCTGTCCATCTGTCTGTCTGTCTGTCTTTCTGTCTGTCTGTCTTTCTGTCTGTTTTGGGATTTGCTGAATTTTCGATTTAATTTGTATGCAACCATTTATATTGCCAACTCTTAGACTCGGTCTTTTGTTTATACGCAAGCTATTTGAGAACCTGCGCAACCAAATGAGAATCCGCTGCACAGCTTGCCTAGCAAATAAATTAAATTTGAATTTAAAATTTTGCAAAAACTTAAACGAGTTTTTGACTACTAAAATTTAGTTTGATTTTATAGAAACTACAATATAAAAATAAAAAAAATTTGATAACTCTCATTTATTGAACGTCATTCCCGACTAAAAAATTGAGTGAGAAATAGGACAGCGAAACTAACTGGCTGCCAAACTATTACAACAGACTTTCCCATTCAACCTTGACATTATTCAACAGCTTCATTTAACGAACGCATCTCCATGTATTATCTTCAAGATCTTAACTTGTTCAGTAACAAATCGTTTGAATTCTTATAAGCATTACAAAGTTAGAAAGAGATTACAAAGATTTCGCTGTTAAATTATTAAAAAGAAGTTGAACTATAGGTACTTATAAGAGAGAGGTACTCATAGTGCCAGATGTTACACATTCTAATTCCATATCTTACAAACTATGATAGATAGACCATTGCTGACATTTTGGCATAAGTTTCCAATTAATTTTTAACAACTTTTGCTACATAAGACCAAGCGTTGTCATGCAGAAGCATAACTTTGTCATATCTTTGCTCATATTTCGGCCGTTTTTCTTGTAGTGCATGGTTTATACACATCAATTAGCAGCTAATAGTACACAACATCGTTGTGCTACCACCAGCTACACAACATGACCTTCGAACCATGAATATTCGGTTTTCGTGTTGATGTTGAGGACGATGCAGAATATGCATTTCTTATTCCCAATCACAATACGTTATAAAATACGCTTTCTTTGTTGTCTTTGAATCAGCTGCTCGCCGCTAGTGAAAAATCGCCTCGGTTTCGATTGCCTTGATTTTGAATCAATCCCATGGATTTCAATTATGCAGAAACTGCTTGCTGAGTCACTCCTTATGATACTGGGTTTAACTCGAATCTTCATGGAGTAATAGCTCCAATTCTTTGTCTTTGAATTTCTTTTTTGGTTGTACAGAGCAAGGCTTGAAATCAGTGTTCTTGAAACGTCGAAACCCATTCGCTATATGATATATCAGTTGAAGCATTTTCCATATAAACTTTCACAAGCATTCGATGTGCTTTAGCTGTACTTTTCAACACAATATAAACATTTTAAAACTCATGGCTATAGAAACTGAATATTTTTGATGAAAGTCTAATCTCTCTGGAACTACCGAAATCAGTTTTACCTATGAAACATTCACAACAGCCAGCGTCATCTTTTCAAAACGGACCAAATTTGTATACCCGTTATAATATGGTTATTCTTCATGCATGTTAGTTTGAGTCATTTCTGATAAAGTATTTTCCGATAACGTGTTATGCTTTCGAAAACTGGCTATATACGGGTCCGATGATGTTAACAATAGATCTATATGGGCTAATTTCCTTTCCCTTGTTATGTGCTTATTCTACCTACTCTGACAATTGACCCATAATGGCACTTCCAAGAATGGGTACAATTTTAAATAAAAATTTGCAGTGTCCTCTTTATGTCTTGTCAAGGTTTTAATTTCAATTATAAAGCCAGTGCTAAGACTCTTTAATATAGTTACATTAGCTCCAAATTGATGTCCGCTATATCAGCAGAAAAATCGAGAATTTGTTAAAAAACGTTCTGCATCATTAATTTATATGTTTTTCCACACTCGCAATGGAAAAGGACAATAACAAATATCTATACATACATAACTTGTTTACATCTGAAATTTATCATATTGCCACATCCATATTTTACCAATTTATCCATAGACTTTTTAAACTCGCTTTTTGGGATCTTCTTTAGCACCTGTGTCACGGCTGGTTGTATGGCTGGAATGTCATCGTAAAAAGCGGCTTTCATTGCAGTTTTCATTTTTGGGAAGAGAAAATAGTCGCACGGTTATAGATCCGTTGAATACGGAGGTTTGTCGATGTGACAAGACGGGTTTTTCATCAAAAATTCATAGACTTTCTTGGTCCTGTAAGTTGGTGCATTATCATGCAATAAAAACAGCTGCTTTCCTTTGCAATATTCGGACCTTATACGTGGAACTCTCGACCACAAACGATGTAAAAGTTGTAAATAGTATTCTCCATTGACAGTTTGACCTTCCGGAACAAATTCCTTGTGAACAATACCCTTGGAATTATAGAAAGTTTTCAACATTGTTTTGGTTCCTGACTTCTGAAAACGCAATTCTTTAAGTTTTGGCTCATATTTTGACTTCCATTCTGCAGATTGTCGCTTAGAGTCTGGATAATATTTGAAACACCTTGTTTCATCACCAGCTATGATCGAATCAAGAAAATCTGGATCGTTTTCAGCTGTTAAAATGATGTCTTTGCAATGTTCTATACGAGCGATTTTTCGATCATCATTTAGCTGATGTGGAACAAAACGTGCACACAACTTTCTTTTACTCAAATCTTCACTTAATATTTTGTAGATTGTAAACTATGATGAATTTTATTCTTTTTTTGCCAGCATTCTCACAGCGAAATTTGCATCGGTAGCGATGCTTCGGGTCGTCCAGGTCTTGGATCATCATTTAAATTATCACGACCGTTTTTAAATCCTGTAAACCACGTGGAAACTTGAGTACGACCCATACATCATCATAAAAACTGCAGAAACTGCTGTTATTAAAACGTGTGTCATTTTGTAACCTGTCAAACGATTAGCATGAACTTTGCTGCTCTCAAAAAAAGAAAATTGAAACCTTTCTAGGCCTGGCAACATTTAATAGATGGCGCTAAGTATTCTATGATTTAAATTAAAAGTTCGGTAATTTTTAGATGCTACCTTGTAGTGTGAAATGGTATTATCAGTTTGTCTGAAAGTTTGTAGCTCATTAAAGGGGGCATCGTAGACCCTATAAAGTTTATACAGGGTGTCTCAAAAGAAAGTTCACATTCGATTTGCTGATTGCGTGTACGCAACTGTTCCATGGGGCGCGGGGGTATGTCAATCGGTAGCCTAGCTTTTGGGAATTTAGTCACTATGGAGCGTTTCTCGGGAGCGGACCGTGCGTACGTAAGTTTTACAAAAACGGTAATTCAGCGACTGTAACGCGTAGAAAATTCTGCAGTATTCAACATGTTCGTCATTTAAATGATGCGCCAAGCGCTCGACTCATTGGAAAATGGGTCGAGAAGTTTGAAGAGACCGGTTCAACGCTGCAAAAATCAAAATCCGGGCGCCCAAGGTCTTCGAGAACGTTTGAAAACGTAGACAGTGCTACTCAGTCTGTTCGTGACAACCCGGACATTTAGATACAAAATTCAGTTGGTGCAAGAATTAAAGCTTCACGATACTGGGTTCATGACATTTTGCCTGGCAAATTGATCTCCAGGAGAGGAGACATAAATTGGCCACCACGAAGTCCCGATTTCACACCTATGGACCTATGGAATATTATAGCATTTTTTTTAGGCACCCATTTTTATTATATCCACTTGAAAGTCGGCACCTAGACTACTTTTTATCGCACTCAAATTGACGTGCCACGTTCAATTATTGGTATAGCCCAAATCACAAATCACATCAACGCACTTTTGACTTTTTTTTAGGAAAAATATTTTTACTGCAGTCAATATCAACTTGAAATTTGTTATTATGGCTTCCTATGAACGAACACTTCGCATAAATATCAAGGAAGGTGTCTCAATCACTTTTGGGTTTTTGTATAAAACAAATTATTTATTTCACACAATATCAACTTTAAATTCGATATGGCGGCTCACCCTATTTTAGCTTCATATGCGGTTTATCCTTTTTTTGATCTCATGCTTATTGCATAAGATTCTTATGTATCTATTTAAGTGCGCTCTAGATTGAACAGCAGCTAGTACAACCGAAACGACCGAATAACAATCACTTGAAGTATTTACTGCCTAAGTGTTTGCATTCGCATAAATGTAGCTACATGTAATGGGAAATAAATATCATTTAAATTGCGGCAAACAAATCATTGTGCGCCACTCAGACATACAGCACAACAAATCATTATAAATCAAAAGAATAATAAAAACAATTTTTCGTTTGCTGCCGCCGTTGCGGCTGATGAAAATTTATAACATGATAAATTTTTTGATGCGTGCAACAAATTTCATTTTTATTTTCAAGATTCTGTTTTTTTGTTTTTTTTTCTTTGTGTATCTTGCGCCGAACAAAAGTGTTCCTTGTGCTGCTGGTGCTGGTGCTGGTGCTGCTTCTGGTGCTGCTACTACTGCTGAAATATGTAAAATATGTAAAAGCAGACAAATTGAGATTTTTATAGAAATCCAAGAAAACGAAATTATGTTTAAAACTGGCGAAAACAGAAAAACCAACTAATGGCATTTTATTGATAATTTCGCATTATTTTATTATACTATATATCTACTTGCAGATACATTTTCTAGTATAGTAGTATATGTGTACGTGAGAACTTTGTCTGATTTGCCGCATTGTGGAAAATATTACGTATACGTAATTTGCTATAACAATAATCAAATATTTACATTCATAATAGCTAAACTATTATAAAATAACTAGAATTTGATATGTGTGCGCCTACATGAATTATTGTAGAATTTTACGGTCATTGCACTAATCTGACACAGCAAATATTTTTTGTTATACTGTATCATTCACACATAGTGTGGAAAGCGTATTATCAATTTGTTGAGTTTTTGTATAAGCCATTTAAGAAGGCAACGGACAATCCACTTAGTATATTTAAATATATACTTGATTAGCTTAATGAGGCCAGCCTTTGATTGTGCATTTGCTACATGGGAAGGAAGCTTTTTTATTTCTGAAACTTTTACAGTTGCCTCTTTATATGTATATTATCTTACTTAGTTCTCTACAAACCAACGGTTTCGATGAGTCTGAGGCTCAGTGGTGGATTCATGTTTCTGTTGACTAACAAAATTGACAAATTGTTTGATACCATTGTATTGTCAATTTCCCATAAATGCAGGCAGCTCAATCACGCCAGAAAATTTGATTACGTTTATGGTACGAGGGCTGCTATTTATATTTCGGGAACTGGCAACACTAATGTCAAAAGCTAAAATCTGGTAACACCATAATAAAGTTTGACATTTTTTGGCATAAACGTACTCACAAAGTTTTGATGTACAATTGCTATTTGTTTTGTTTACAGTGAGTTAAGAAAAGAAATTTGTCAAAAAAATGGAAATTTCATGAGAAGGTTTTCGTTGGATTATTTTTCACAACTTTCGACGTGGATTATCTCAACAAGAATGTTTCAATAAACTAAGTTGTTTGTATGGCAATAAAGCACCATCGAAAACCACAGTATATCGCTGGTATAGTGAATTCAATCGTGGTCGTAGTTCGGTCGCAGACGAATTCCGTAAAGGTCGTCCAAAATCGGTTGTTGTGTCCAAAAACATCGATGCAGTGCGTGAAGAATGAATAATGAAAGATCGTCATGTGACTTATCGTGCGATAAAGGCATCCTTGCACATTAGTTCCACTTCAATACATTCGATTTTGCATGAACACTTAGCTGTAAAAAAAATTTGCTCTCGTTGGATAACCCATAATTTATCAATCGCTCTCGTCGATTGGTGCAAGGAAATGATTAAAAAGTTCGACCGTGTTGCTTCAAAAGACGTGTATAAAATCGTGACAGGTGACGAATCATGGATATATGTGTATGAGCGGGAAGTATAACAGCAATCGACCGTGTGGGTATTCCAAGACGAGCCAAATCCACTAAAAGTTGTTCGTGGAAGAAGCACAGCGAAGCAAATGATCGCCTGTTTCTTTGACCGAATGGGTCATGTGACCACTCATCCTCCGTACAGTCCTGATTTGGCACCCAATGACTTCTTCTTGTTCCCGAGTAACAAAAGGTAAACTGCGTGGTCAACGATTTACAAGCGCCGAAGAAGCAGTTGAAGCGTTCAAAAACCATGTTTTGGAGGTGTCTCAAGAGGAATGGAAAAACTGCTATGACAAATGGTTTGAACGAATGCATTGATCCAAGTGTATTGATCATCAAGGGGAATATTTTGAAAAACAATAAAGCCATTTTCATTTAAAAATGTTTGTTATTATTTGCTATTCCCGAAATATAAAAAGTTTATTTTTGAATAAATTTACTAGAAAGATTCTAATTGTTTAGTTTGTTAATACATATGTTAATTTAAATATATATTGGAACGCACACTTAGTTAATATTATATATGTATGCATATATTAGATTACCGAAGATTTATGGTGCAATATTATCAGCTTTGAGATACCCTGTTCCTTTTTTAGGCTCCTTGTATGAACCATAGATTATATTCTTCAGTGGTCCGATCTGAACTTATTGGGCATATTCATACTATAACGCAAATTGTATGCATTGTTGAAAAAAAATTGTCTTAAGGTGTCGTATTAATTCTACTATACTATATTCTTGGTAAGCATCAGAAGACGAATCGATATAGACATGGCCGTCTCTCGCTTCTACTTGAACGAATAGATTTTGGAGACCGTAAAAATGACACTTCAAGTTTTAAATTTAGATCAAATTTATGAAAAGAACATGCAAGCCCAAGTTTGAGGGGTATACAAATCCAAATCTGGCCCAATTTCTAAATTTTTTGTATGAACATTTTTTTTATTATACCATTCACACATAGTGTGAAACGGTATTATCAGTTTGTCTGAAAGTTTGCAACGCATTAAAGGAGCCATAGTAGACCCCATAAAGTATATATATTCTTGATCAGCGCGACGAGACGCGTCGATCTAGCCATGTCCGTCTGTCTGTCTGTCTGTCTGTCTGTCCGTATGTATGTTGTTGCGCATTTTTTGGGGACCAATTTTTATGCTATCCAATTGAAATTTTGCAAATACACTTATTTTTATTGCTGTTTAATAGAGTGTCAAGGTTGTCCCGCCACGCCCACTTTTTTGGGTAGCCCCCGTACAAATCCACCGCCCAATTTTGACTTTCTGTATGAAAAACTTTTTTATTGTAGTCAATATCAACTTAATTATTGATATGGTAATTTCTAGTGGTCGGATGGTTGACATATACATTAATGGGTGGCACCCGCCCAATATTTGGGGTAGTCCCCATACAAACCCACTGACCCCTTTTGACTTTTTTTATGAAAACTTCTTTATTAAAGTCAATATTCGGTTGAAATGTGATATGGTGTCATTTTATAGTCAGCCACCTAACATATATAGACTAATGGGTGTTGCTCGCGCATTTTTTGGGGTAACCCCCATACAAACTCACCGCGCAATTTTGTGTTTTTTATGAAAAAATTCTGCATTTAAATCAATATTTGCTTGAAATTTGATTTGCTGGATTTTAGTGGACTAGCGCTTCATATACATATGCAAATGGGCGTGTCCCACCCACTTTTTGAGGTAGTCCCACATAAACCCTTAGTTCACTTTTATGCATTTGTATGGAAAACGTCAATATCAACTTAAAATTCGATATGGCGGCATCTTACACATCAACTACATCGCTTCATACACATCTACTAGATGGCGAGAACCGCCCACTTTTTAGGGTAGCCCCAATTTAAACCTCCATTTTTATGCTTTACAATATTATTTAAAATTTCATGTGAATGGTATTAGAGCTTCGGTTCAACTGAAGTTAATGTTTTTTCTTGTTTTTGTTCATTCGGTATTTTTAATGTGGTTGAATTAGTATAGTATCACCACCAATATTAAATGTTGCTTTGAGTTTGTATAACCTTAAATGGATGTATGAATTTTCGTTCTATTTATACACTCTCCTGAAAAGCCAAGGATGTTCTAAGTTTGTGGTGGACCCTATAAAGTATACATATATATATATTTGAACTGTATCAAAAGTCGAGTTCTTATGGACATGTCTGTCTGTTCGTCCGCTTGATCGTCTATTTGAGCAACGAGCTTTTGCATACTATAAGAGATAGAGTCGTCGGATTTGGTTATTTAGACGTTTCTTTTTCCGCTTCTGCCATTTTTAAGATTTTCTGTGAAAATATTTTAATTTTATTGTTAAATACGCTATAAAAGCAAAATTTTGTGTATCTTACATAAATCCTAATATAATATGCCACATAGGTGTAAATAGTACCACTATAAGAGGAAGCCCCTTACAAAGTTGACTACCATTTGTAAATTTTTTTTATGATTATTTAATGTTTTTGTTGTGAATTAAGCTAGATATGCCAAATTTCGTATAGCTTACATCAATTATTATAAAGGCACTGCGCGGATCAAGCGCGGATGTGAGCGGTATGCGCTCCATTTTTGAGTGAAAATCTTTTGTTTATGTTTTAAAATAATAAAGCTAGAAACGCCAAACTTTCTGTATGCTTCGTCAATTCATATGTCCAGATGGGACTATTAAAGAATACAAATTTATGGTTCATATAAGGAACCTGAAACAAGGTACAGAATTTGATACCATCAAAAATATCAGTATTTTCGCATGTTCTATATTATTTTTAAATATTTAGTTTTGCTTTCGATTTATTTGAATATTTGGCTGAGATTACCGTGCATTGACTTCCTGTGCGCATAAAATGTACATCGATCATTATGGGAAGCAAGGAACTTATGTGCGTTTGTATTTGTTATTTGCTTCGATTGACAGATGATGTATGGTTATGTAGGGATCACATATGTATGTGCATATAATACATACATATATATATATATATATATATATATATATATATATATATATATATATAGAGACGATGGGTCACTCACGTACAAACTGGGAGACAAACAAAGGCGTCAGATAATTGTATGATAAAAGTTTGTAGTGTTTATATGTATATACATGTATGTATATTATGACCACAAAAGAACAGCAGCCTGAAGTTTTGTTTCATTGACCTTCTACTAATATACAATATAAAAACAAACAACAACAAAAAAAAAAAAACAAAACACAAATTATTATTATAGTATCAGCAGCTAGAGTAAGGTTAAGGACACAATAACTTTTCTTTATGGTTCATTTTATTAGTATGTATTTATATGTAGTATCTATAGTGTTATCTATGCGCTCTCTTTTAACTTGTTTACGCTATTGTATCTTTCGTATGTGTGATAAATGGTAGTAAAGTTCTTCTTTTTTTTTTCTTCTATGCGTTATCATTGAAATTTTTTTCACTCTTCAACTTAAAGAAACTATAGTTCACTGTGTGTGCATTGGCATGTAAGTGAGTGCTTGTGCGTGTGTGTATAAGTGTGTGTGTGGCATGTGTTCAGGTCAATGTCTCGTAAATCTTACTATAGAGCAGCGACACGAAAATATATCAACAATGACAACAACAACAATAATAACAAGAACAAATGCTAAAGTATCTAGCTTTTGCACAGCGGGTAGTGCATTTCTCAGTATGTTCTAAGGCGACGACGCATTTTAAATGAGACGCCGACAAATGTGCGCCAGTAACACGTCAGCTACGCATATAGTGTCAATAAATTATACTCATATTATATAGCATGAAATATAAAAACAAGCACTAAATATATACATCTTTTGTACCAGTATGTAGCAAGTATGTAGCAAAAAAAAAAAAAAAAACCAAACAAAAAACTTGAACAAAATGTATAGAGTGAGCGCTGAAATACCATTTAGAATAATATCCATTCACATAAAATGTGTGCATAACATAAAATACATTGAAAATCAAATTGTTTTCAAAATTTTGTAAAAGTTTTTAAATATTTTACGATACATATGTACATATATACAGGGTGTAAAATTTCATGATTTATGCTCTTTAGTTTATGTGTAGTGCAAATTGTTGTACTGCTTTGTCGTTTGTACTGCTCTGACAGCTGATTGTCATTTTATTCAACAACAAAAAAAAAAAAAAAAAAAAAACTACAACTAACACAAAGAAAAAAAGAAACAGAAAAAAAAAATAATCCCGTTATCTTATTCGTATTAATAACGTATAATAACTTTGCTATTTAGTTTTCTCAAAATCATTTCCAAAAAAATTGTGTCATTCAGAGTGGTGACTTTCCCTTTATTTTTAATTGGCGCTCCTAAATCAATGGTTGAGATGTGAAAACACTTTTTTTTTATATGTATATTATTACAAAGACTCTTTTAGAAATTGCTTAGTGAAAAATCGAATAATAAAGTTCTTCATATAAATTTCGTCAATCGGTTGATTAGTTACGCTCCATAAGAAGCAAACAAATAGGAAAATTATTTTATTCTGCTTAGAAAATTTTGAATAAAAATTGAACTAAAAAAGCATTGTACGCTAGCGTTTCTGTCGTGCACTACTGCGCTCCATAATAATAAATAAAGTTTCCTTTCTATATGAGTAATACTTGGCTGCCCGACACAGTTCATTTTGTCCAGTGAAACACATATATCTATCTCCCTGTATCTGTTCTTCAAAATACCCTGCCGCATTTCATACACTAATCAAAATAATTAGTTTCACTAGTTTACAAATTTCAATTTTAACTTTCTGTTACACACTTTTAGAGTAACCTGTGTGCGCTGCACATGAGGACATACTGATTTTTATACCATTCATACATAGTGTGAAATGGTAGTATCATGTCCGTCTGTCCGTCTGTCTGTCTGTCCGTCTGTATGTTGTTGCGCATTTTTTGTGCACCAATTTATATGCTATCCCGTTAAAAATTTGCACACACACTTCTAATTATTGCAGTTTAATAGAGTATCAAGACTGACACGTCACGCCCACTCTTTGGGTTAGCACCCATACAAACCCACCGCCCATTTTTGACTTTTTGTATGAAAAACTTTTTTATTGTAATCAATATTAACTTATTAATTGATATGGACACTTCACATATACATTAATGGATGTGACCGCCCACTATTTGGGGGTAGCCCCCATACAAACCTACTGGCCAATTTTGTGTTTTTGTATGAGAAAATTTCTTTGTTAAAATCAATATTATGTTGAAATGTGATGTGCTGCCTTTTTATGATTAGCCGCTTAACATACATAGACTGATGGGCGTGTCCAGCACACTTTTTGGGGTAGCTCCCATACACACTCAACTCCCACTTTTGTTTTTTATTTTTTTTACAAAAAAAAAAAAAAAAATTCTTTATTTAAATTAATATATGCTTGAAATTCGATTTAGTGGATTTAAATGTACAATTGCTTCATATACATATACAAATAGGCGTTTTGCGCCTACTTTTTGAGGTAGTCCCATACAAATCCACAGCTCACTTTAATGCATTTGTATAAAAAACGTAACTATCAACTGGAAATTCGATATGACGGCATCTTATAGATGGTCGCTTCATACGCATCTACTAGTAGACGTGTACCATCCACTTTTTGGGGTAGCCCATGTTTAAACCCTCAACAATTTAAAATTTCGTGTGAATGGTATTAGAGCTTCGGTTCAACCGAAGTTAACGTTTTTTCTTGTTCTATTTTCATTTGTGCCATTCACCTAAATAACGGTGAATAGGTTTTTTTCGATGTGTGATTTTACTTAAACCTGCGTCCAGAGTGAATAGCAAGAATAACAACGAAACTTGAATAATTGGTATTTTTAGTTGTTAAAGAAACGTTCTCAAGTGAGAAACATTTATGAAATTCATTAAAAAAAATTGCATGAAATTGAATGTTACATTAGCTGTAGCTCAGTCACTTTTTATCGATGCAAACGAAAAAAAAATCAGTATGCTTTTCGTGTTCAGCATAGCCAAATAACTCTAAACAAGTGTACGAGAACTTTTATATTATATATTTTTAAGGGTATATAACTGTATTTTGAGCGTTGTGGGGGTGGCATCAAGATACACACTTATACACTTGATCTGCGTACATAGTATCAGTAGAATCTAAAAGTCTGAATTTGAAGCTTCTACTTTTTATAGTCTCCGAGATCTCGTTGTTTAAACATACAGACCAACGGACAGACATACGGACGGACGCATAGAAAGTCGGATAGGTTGATTCAGCTTTCGATGTTGATCAAGAAACGTCTGTCACGCCGCTTTCGGCCTGTTAAATACATTTGCAAAAAACTTAGTATAACCTTGAACTCCAGAGCAGGGCATAAATATTTCCTGACACATAGATTTGATTCTCTACTGCAAGTCTGTACCATTTCTATATATTACGTGCTTGCCAATACCTGTATACGAGTATGAAGAACAGCTGAATTCTACAATTCGACGTAAATCAGATGAACTAAATTTTATGAATTTCGAGAAAGTTGAGATTATTTATTAATTATTTCCAGCGAAGCACTTTTTCCGTTTCCTCGACCATTTTTGTGATGTCAGGTCTGCGCGTTGTTATGATGGAATAGCACTATACTTTTCTTCCTATATTTCGGTTACCCAATGTTTAAGCTGTTCGTTTCATGTCCATATAGGTACCCTGTGATGGTTTTACACATTCTCTAAATCTCCAGATACTCTGCACTTCGCAGTTGCAGAGAATTTTTTTTTTTTTTTTTTTCGAATGTCTTGAGTTCGTTGCTTTGTTCTCCATCAACATTAAAGCATGAAAAAATGCCTGTACATTGTTCCTCGTAGAATATGCTTGCTATAACCACGCCAAACGGTAGTTTTACTATTTGAAATGGGAAAAACCAATAACTCCCTTAAATTTTGACCTATTTTAGACTGTTGGTCTTTTTAAAGTTGGTATCTCCAAAACATGTTTGTTCTTCACATGTGTAAAAAAATTATTAAGTGCCAAATTCGGTCTGTACGATGGATGATCATCAATTCCATGTATTGTCATGTTGAAAAATGATCCGTCCTGTCCGGTTTTTTTTTACCTCAAGTTCATTGACGACTTGCCACAAAAAAAAAAAAATTGATTCGAATTGATTTTTGCACGATAGATCCATACGGTCGATTGTTGGTAACTTTGCAACTTATACGCTAAGACCTCGCCCCCTGTCATGATGTTAAAAATGATTTTTAAAGCACAACGATCATATTTGCTCATATTTTCTGTTTCGTGCTTCTCGATGAGCGATACACACGAAGCTGATGCCGACACTTTCGTTCGACTCTCAGCAACTGAGCATCAGCAACTGAGCATCAGCAACTGATCAAAACGAGCCAAATGGAAGCGCTAAGTGTCTTTTTTCTTGTTGTTGCGTTAGGTTTTTGTTGTTGCTTTAAATATTTGATCACAGACAGAGCGTGGAAGATGTAGGAAGAAAGAGATAGAACGCTAAATTGTGTGCATATGCAATTTACTGACGAACATCGGCAACACACATTTGGCGCAAAAGACACTTTCGGTAAATTTTGCGCAGCAAAGTGTCTTGTGTGAACAAATGCATAAAGAGACCTACAAAAAACTCGCGTTGGTTGAACAAGACCACTTCTATTTCTATTTCTATTTCTATTCTCTCTCTCTCTCTCTCTCTCTCTCTCTCTCTCTCTCTCTCTCTCTGGTCAAATGCTCATGCAAGATCTCATAAATTTTGTTGCTTGTAATGTCCAGGGATAGCTCAATCTTAAGGTTTGTAGAATGACTATCTTGGTTTATCAGTCTGTGTACAGCATCACTCGTTTGTGCCAGTCACAGAATTTCCATTTTTTGGTCGCGATGAAGTTTCGAAATGAAAAAACTTTGTGAATACCTTCGAGAGTAGAGTATTTGTCACGATTCTTTATGTTATGACTAATTTAATTGAAATTCATTGTAAATTAATATACATACACGTATAGCACACGAGTCATTGCAGTTTTTCTGCACATATTCCAATGAAATATAAAATTCTATAAATTAAGCAAATTAATTTGTGTAATTTGTAATTATGGAAGCACGTAAACAAATTATAATAGTACTTTTTTGTTTGTTTGTTTGTTTCTTTGTTATTATTTTGTTCGATTGTACAATGCAAATAGTTAATTATGTATAAATTATAAAATTTATTTGGAAATTGTGCATTTTATAGCTTAATTGTGCAAAAACGTTGGCATTTATAAATATTTCATAGTATTCAAAGAGAAAACTTAACAAATTCCAAGCAAATAGCTATGCAAGTAACCCTTACACTAATCAACTTGCTGCCGTTGGGCTAAAAGAAACCACTTAAGTGTTCATAGTTGTTTGCATTTTAATGTATTTAGTGTGTTAGTGTCCTTGTTGCAATTTGGATACTTGTTGTTGTTGCTTTTGTTGTTGTCCTTGTTGTTGTTTTGGTACTAAAACTTTTACATTTTGAAATTTTTTAATGCCAGTGTGAATCTCGCAACTGTCTTCAGTTGCTCTAAGGTTGTCTTGTGTTTTTGACCTATCAAACTACCTTCTGACCTTCTCTCTGCATATTTTAATAAATACTTTTTGTATATACAAGAAGTATATGCATTGGTTTGTTGATATCTTGACAGATGTAGTATAGGTTAGACTGCTGCAGATAAGATAGATGGATATATAGATAAAACAAGAAAGAACACCGAATTTTAATACAATTTACATGAAATTTCAAGCTGTAAATTAAGTTAGGTATTTGTAAAATATAACAAGCAAATTTGTTAGAGCCTGCCCCAAAGTGTGCGTGACACGCCCCGTTATAATTATGCAAAGTGCCCGTTCATAGGAGGCCAAATGTCAAATTGTTTTTGCCTAAAATTATAGTGTTTTTCATGCAAAATCCCAAAAAGTAAGTGGTGAGTTTCTATGGAGGCTACCGCTAAAAGTTGGCCCTTTGATATTTATGCGAAGCATCCTTTCATAAGAAGCCACCATGGCAATATTTAAGGTGATATTGATTGCAATTAAAGCGTTTTCCATACAAAAAGTTAAAAGTGGGCATATGGTTTTTGTATGGTGGCTACCTCAAATAGTGGGGGATCACACCCATTGATATACATGTGAAGAGTCCCTTTATAAGAAAAGCCACCAAATCAATTTTTAAGGTGATATTTACAGCAATAAAACAAATTTTCATAAAAAAAAAAATTGAAAGTGGAAGGGTGTGTGGTTTGTATGCGGGCGACCCTAAAAAGTGGACGTGGCATATTCTTTAGCACCTGTGTCACGGCTGCTTGTATGGCTGGAATGTCATCGTAAAAAGCTGCTTTCATTGCAGTTGTCATTTTTGGAAAGAGAAAATAGTCGCACGGTGATAGATCCGTTGAATACGGAGGGTAGTCGATGAGACAAATCGGGTTTTTCATCAAAAATTCATAGACTGTCTTGGTCCTGTGAGTTGGTGCATTATCATACAATAAAAAAACAGTTGCTTTCCTTTGGAATGTTCGTGCCTAACACGTAGAATTCTCGACCACCTTTGACCTTCTGTAACGACTTCCTTGTGAACAATACCCTTGGAATCATAGAAAATTATCCAAATTGTCTAGATTCTTGACTTCCGGAAACTCAATTTTTTCAGTTTTGGCTCATCTTTTGACTTCCACTCTGCAGATTGTCTCTTAGTTACAGGATCATATTTAAAACACCATGTTTCAACACCAGCTATGAACGAACGAAGAAAGTCTGGCTCGTTTTCAGCTGTTGAAATGATGTCTTTGCAATGCTCTACACAAGCGATTTTTTAATCATTATTTAACTGATGTGGAACAAGATGTACACACACCTTTCTTTTAGCCAAATCTGCAGTTATTATTTTGTAGATTGTACAGTAAAATGAATTTAATTCTTCTGCCAACAATCTCACAGTGAAATTTGCATCGATGGTGATTATTTCACTTACTTTTTTCACCAACTCAGCACGATTAGATGTTTCGGGTCGTCCAGATCTTGGATCATCATTTAAATCATCACGACCGTTTTTAAATCGTGTCAAACATGTGTAAACTTGTGTACGACTCTTGCAATCATCACCATAAACTCTTTCTTAACAATTTGTAAGTCTCAGCAAATTTTTTACCGTGTTTAAAACTAAATTTAATATGTGTTCATTTGTTTTTACGAGATAACTACAAAAACTGCTGTTTCTAAACCGTGTGTCATTTTGTAACGGGTCAAACGATTAGCATGAACTTAGCTGCTTTCGAAAGAAGAAAAACGTACCTTTCTAACACTGCCAACATTTAATAGATGGTGCTACGTGTTCTATGATTTAAATTGAAAGTTCGGTTATTCTTAGATCAACCTTGTGTATAGTCTTCATCAACATGAAAAGTTGACATGACATGTCCGTCTGTGCGACCGTCTATTTGAACAACGAGATCTTGAGGACTAACAGAGATGGAGCGTTCAAATTTTATATATTTAGACATGAAATTCCCAATTCCATTATATAAGGGGTAACCCTCATACATATTTCAACCCATTTTTTAGTTTTTGTTAATTAATTACGGCCAAGTTTGGTGTTTCTTACATCAATCGTAATAAAATACGCCACATAAGTACGCCATATTGAAAATATATATCGAGGTCGAACAGAACAGAATCTTCTTTCTTGTTTATAATTGAACACGAAAATCACAGTAAACTATTGTTTATGATATCGACACGTCTTCTCATGCTAATCTCGAATATACTATATATAGACATGCCTACTTTATGGGGTAGTTAGTTTCTTTAAGGCGTTGCAGATATTATGACTAAAGTATGTACTATTCATAAAAATGTAACTTAAATTCCACATCGTTTCAAATTAACTATCAAAATAACTCGAAATATTTCGCTCAGAGTGCATACAGGGCCCTAGCAAACAATTTTAAAATCATGGTAAACAATTTGAAGTATGCTGTCTGAATTTCATAGAAAAATGTCCGATGTTTGTGATGAACTAAAGCGCAGTCGTCACATTTGTTAGCATCTAATATACTAGATACCAAAAGATGTAAATTAAGATTTACGAAATTCACGGCTCTGCCTTCAATGCCGCCCAACTGCACGCTTCGTTGTTATTCACGCTGCGCTACACAGCTAAATGTGATTGCCATGCAGCTTAATGTCACTTGATGCCGCAGAGCTTTTGTGTGGTTATACGCATTTACTTCTTCGAGCTGTGGCACTGTCTGTCTGTCTATCTGTCTGTCTGTGTGTCTGTCTGTGTGTCTGTCTGTGTGTCTGTCTGCCTGGCTGTCTCATTTCATTGCAATGCGTTGAAATATTTTTAAATAACATTCTGTGAGATTCATAGACTGCGTGACGGACGGACATAGTCTGTATGTCTTTCTGTCTGACTTACTGACTGAAAGTTGCTTTTGCCTGTCGCTTTGCATTTGCGTTGTAATCTTTTTTTTTTTTTTTCATTTTATTTTATTTTATTTTTTTCTTTGCTGCACAAATTGTGTGCATTAATCTTGCAGGAAATTGAAAATGTTTGTATTAATGAAAGCAAAAGCTGACTACAAAACTGAACTGAACTGTGTGCAGCGGTGGAAATGATTGCGCTTTTTGCTGACGTTGACGCTGACGTTGCTGTTGTAATATTTGCACCATCAATTCTGCTTAAAGCAACAATAAGAATAACTACAACATACAATAGGAATTATTTTATATAGAAAGTACTCGTGCAAGAAAAACAAGAGTAACAGCAAGAATGCCAACAATGCAGGGACTTGAAAAACAGCGTGTAAAGAAGCGCCAGCCAACCGATTTTTGAATCAGCTGCAGCTGGAATCAACGAACAAATTTCTGTGCACTTTTGCACAAACTTTTTTTCGCTACAAATTGTGGCAATAGGATCTGCATCATAAACCCCTGTTCTAGATTTCGAACCGCATATTTTGATCGGAATCGGAAATTTCATTGGAATGCTTTGTTTTGACACTTTCAGAAGAATTTTGCCATTGGATCTCTTTTTCACTTTGACCATATGAATTTCATAGAACCAATTTCCAATGTATACAATTGGAAAACACTTCTGAAAGCAGCCAAATGGAACATTTTAATGAAATGGATCAAAATCTAGAACAGTGGGGATAAAATTTCAGATGGATTAAGCATGCGTACACTATATAGAATCATATAATTAAGCTCTCATCAGTATGCTCGCTGCACATTGCAAATTTGAATACTTTCTAGGTAAAGTGCGCGGTGTAAAATATGATACATATGAAATTACTTCATTTACCGACTTTGTTCACTAATATACATATGGGTTTTTATGTCTAAATATTCAAGTTTGGTGCGATGAATTATTTATTTTTAAATCGTCTATCTGAGACTTAAAAATATAGAGACCAAGTTTTTGCTCGAACTTACTTGGTGACGTTTTGCCTTCGGCTTTTTCTTCTTTTTCACAAAAACGAAAATGAACTATAACGACTGTAATTTTTTCAACATAGAGATTATTTTATTCTCGATTCGTTCCACTGAAACGAAAGTAAACGAATGAAACAAAAAAGGTAGAAGCTTTAGTAAATTGAGAGAGCTGAGAGAGAGAGAGAGAGAGAGAGAGAGAGAGAGAGAAAGAGAGGGAGGGAGAGAGAGTGCTTTGTGAAATAGAGTATTTGTGATTGACCATGGGCGTTAGCTGGTTTGTATCTACCTCTTAGACGCAATACTTTAAAAAAAAAATTACATTCTTCCGTGCTCCTCTTCACATTCTTCCCAACAAAAAAGAATCAAGGGATTATGTTGTGTTTAACAGGATTATAAAGGGCGTGAGTGATTTGCGCTTGCGTTTTTATATATACCTAGATATAAAAGAAAAAGTATCATATCGGCCTTCTGGTTTTAGAGAGGCTGTTGTGCAAACAGACGATAAGACTTTTAATTATACATTTTGTATTAAAAAGACAATTTCTATGGAATAAAAGATCCGCTTGCCGAGATTTTCCCCAAATCTGGATTACCTATGGTTAGCGCTGTATGTTTAAAGTATTCACTCAAATTGTTGAATTTTTATGTGAATTGTATTGTTTAAAAAAAAGTTATGTATAGATTTTAAAAATATATGCATTTAGGAGAGGAAAACAAAAAAAAAAAAAAAAGGTTGCGCATTTTTATGAAAGGCTGGAGCGGTGCAGAATTATTATGTCGCAGCCCTGACGACGTGAACAGTATAAACAATAAGAACAATAAGCAACGAAAGGAAGCATATTGCTTCTTAATAACGCTCGACGCGCTAAAAATAACAAAGTGCTGCCACTTGAAAGCGCAAGAAAGCGTTCTGGGCAACTAGCGATGATTTTAGCATGCTGCAATGATATGACAATGTGAAGAACAAAGGCGTAGGGAAAGGGCGTACGGAAAGGGCGTACGGTAAGGGCGTAGGGTGGGCAGCTGTACAAGTAGCAGGTGGTGCCAAAAGCGGTGCAGAACGAGCGCAAGGATATCTTTCTTGAAGGCTGCTGCAGTAAGAACGGATGACGCATCGGATGTATCTGACTGTCTCTCTGTCTATTTGTTTGTTTGTCTCTTGCTCGTCCGTCTATCTGAATATCTATCTTTGTGCGCAACATTTTAAATGCCGTATCACTCCCTTTCATTCAGGCTGAATGCCTGTCTCTCTGTCTCTGTCTCTGTCTCTTTCTATCTATCTACTGTACTTACTATCATGTACGCTTGTCATAGCATGACGAAATATTATCACAGCAAAATTTTTTGCACTGCTCGAGGCTCACTGCATCTTTGCTTCTATGCCAGCCAGCCAGTAGACAGACAGACAGACAGACAGACAGACAGTCACTCAGTTAGTTCGTTATATACATATATATCACTCTCTTACGCTTGCACATTGCTTGCCTTAGCAGTCTGTCTCGCTTGCATTGTTGACTGCCAACTTATGCGAATTATTTGTTTAAGCATGCAATTGCATGAAGGTTTCTGCTTCGCTCTGTGTGCGCCCTTTTGCGTATTTTATTTATGCATCCTTTATATCTCTACCTACATACACTTTTGCTATAGCATTCAAAGGAACAAGAAAAATTTCATCAAATTGCCGGAAATTTTGTCGCTTAATGTAGGCTATATTGGATTTACTATATACTATACATACACTCGTGTACACTTGTATATAGTAGTATACAATCGTATACACTCCTATATACATAAGATGCAGCACCGTATTTATCTACCCCACCGCTCCAATCCATTGGCATTTTTACTTCAATAAGATACTCAAAAGAATAATGAATGGAAAGGGTGGATGCTATGATTGTTGATATTTCGTAAAATATGTATGTGATGTCGATATTTTGGGTTATCTGGATATATTTGCGATATATCGAAAATTCAAGATAAAAATTTTAAATTTTTTTTTTTTGTACTTTTCTACAAGCAAAAACGCCGTACGAATGAGGTATATAATTGTCGAACAGATGCGGCGAAGTTTCCTGCACATAAATGATCTGAGAATCCGCAAGAATCCGTAATAGGTCTGGAAATAACTGAGCATTATTCGTTTCTGGGTCGTCCTTTTTATACCATTCACACACAGTAAAAAATAGTATTTTCAGTTTGTCTGAAAGTTTCATCAAAGGCGCCATTGTCGACCTCATAAAGTATACCTATATATTCTTGTTCCGCTCTTCAAGTCCGTCTGTTCCTCTAATAGTTTTGGAGTATTTTTTTAGATATCTTTTTAGATACTCGTATGTTTTTGTATGAAAAACTTCTTTAATATTAGCTCGAAAGTCCATATGGTAGTTTGTTGTGAACGGCCGCTTTTTCCGGTTTCGCCCATTTTTTGGTGTAACGCACCAAACATACAAACAAATAGCACAGTTTTGAGTTTTTTTATGAAAATTTGTTTTAGTTGATTCAGAGTTCAAGTAATACGTAATGCAGTTTGTTGCTATTACAACCCACTTACGCCCTAGGAACACTTTGTCCCAAATTTGTATACCCCTAAACTGTTATTCATTCATTTCACGAACACGAAGCATAAAAGCATATATATTTATAATACCCAATAAAGCCAATAAATAATACAAATTGTGTTGATAATAGTTGTGGTTCGAATAAGCAAAATTTTGATTAATACTTTGATTAATCTTTTCATTCATTTTGTTTTGCATTTTTCGACCACAAAAAAAGAAAAGAAAAAAACGAAAGCGAAATAAACTGTCTAATCTCTCTCTTTCTAGAACTACCGGAATCAGCTGTTTTGTTTTCTCATCTCACATCTGATACTAAGGTTCATAATGAAAATCACTATTAAAGCTTTTAAAAACTGTTAGCGTATTTTTGTAGCTAATGATTTCCGGTTTTATTTTATTTAATATACAAAACAATTTGCAAAAAATCACGCATCATTTGCATTAAGTGCTTCGGCAGTCAGGCGCACTGTCTGACTGCCGAAGTACTTAATGCAAATTTATATGCAAATTTATATGCACTAATTTAATGATTTGGAACTAAAATTAAAGCAAAAATACAAATTCAGCAACGTTTTATGTATCTTGTCGTAAATTATGTTATAGTCCAGGAAATTTTTATTGAAAAAATTGAAATATAATAAGAACTACAAGTTCTAATTTCAATTTTCTTCTTCTTCTTCATCTTCATCATCGCCTTCCAGTCGCTGTAAAATTTCAAATTCCTCTGTGTTCTCTACTTCAGCGTCATTTATCTGTTCTACCAGAATTTCGGTATCAAAAATACCGTCTTCATTGATATCACTCTGATATGGTGAAGCATTAAGACAAGCTTGCCCGCAAGCTAAAGAGCACTGCAACCCTGCTTTCCTGCATCCACATTGCGAACCACAACCATGCTTGCATTTGCAGAATATTGTGTTAAGCAATTCCTATGGAACTGGTGGATTCACTGTCATAACAGGTTCCAGGAATTCATCACGCTTTATCCAACCGCAATTCTGGTGTTCCAAATCATGTCCTAACCCAGTCTGAACGTGATAATAAACACGATTGAAATGTTGGTGAGCTGCTGCACTCGTTGGTGGAAGATTTGATAACTGCACAGGTCTATTCAGTTTTGTTAACTTGATGAACTGTGCACAGCGAAGACGATCGATAAAGTACTCAGATTTTGAAGCATTGTAGATTGCCAATAAGTTTCGCACTCCATACTCAAATAATGATTGAACCGGGCCGTTTTTTTCTTCAAATTCTGCAGCAATTTGATCCAAATTCGAAAGTTTCTCTAGTGTTTTTACAAAAGTTTTGTTTTTCCTTTTCTAAAGAGCGCAGAAGTCGTGTCACAACCACTTATTGCGTGCAAGAACAATATGTGTTTGTTAGAACGAGGATATTTATCAAAACTTTTGGAAGAGTATATTTCAGTTTTTACATTTCCTTTGCCAACTTTTTTAAAGAAAATATCTTGTTGATGAGATATGGTACGCCCAATTAAAATGACAAGTAAATTTATATCTTCTCCTATTACAACAGCAGTTTTTTGACGTTTAGATTGATCAATAGCTGTTTCAATAATAAGAACATTCGCATCATCTCTGGCCTGTTTTGTTATGATATTAACAGCTTGTAATTTTTCAATAAGCATATTAATTAGGTTTCTTTTTATTATTTCGATTTGATAGAAATTTTTCTTGGGTAATAGGTACAACCTTCGTTTCACCGAAACAAACTTCGCATGTTTTTGAAAGGTCAGCAGTTCTCCTCAGCTGCCCCATTGCTTTTATGTTTTTTTTTTATAGTCTGAATATCCATCAAATACAACAACAATTTCTGAACCATAATGCCTTTGTAAATAATTCACGTATTTATCTAAAATAATAGAAAAAAGTGTCTTCTCTACTCCATACAACACGATGCAGAAGAAATCCACCATCAATAATGAATGTTACATTATTTTCATTAACATCAAAATCGATGGGTGTCGTATTGTCATATAATGACGATTTTGATGTTTTACTCATGCCGTCATTATCAAATAGTGCTGTTGGATACGGGCTCAATTCATATTTTAGATATTCTTCAAGATTACTTTCAAATTGCTTGCTGACTGTTATTCTTTGAAAGAGTAATAATGGATCAACTGAAACTTTACAATCATTAATTTTGACAGATTTGTTAATAATTGAAAGTGGTAATACCTTATCAGAGCGTTTTATTTTAATTTCATGAAATTGTAAATCAGTGATCTTCGTCATTGATGCTAATCCGATTTCATAAGCTCTGTGACAGTTAATTTGTTCATTTCCAACCATTCCAGAAGCTAAAGATATTAACTAAAGGTTGACCTCGAATGATACTCTAAATAGTTAAACACTGCGCGCGCTCTGCCCTCTGTCTCGAAAATGGTTCAAGATATAAAAAAAAATGTTTAAACAAAAGTTGTAGAGAATTTAATCCTCTTATAATATTTATATTAAATACAAATAGCATAAAACCCATAGGAAACGAGATATTTGCAATATGTGTAAATGTGTAAAACTACGATTATTTCACCTTTGACCTTGAAATATCTATAGACGCGGACACCCGTAGGGTGAGACAAGTTTTAGGGTGACAAGTTTTTGACCTTATTTAACAAATTTTCCTGGACTATTACCAGTGATATACTATATTGTACAGAAGCATTGTATTGTATACAGAAAAACTAGTTTAATGTACTCCAGGGAACAGTGACAATTGTTGTTTCTCTGTACTTCAGCACCGTGCAGTGTAGTGAATAATTTAACGTTAAATACTCCAAGGAAATTCAATTGATTAATTGAAAGATAGATTAAGCAACTAGGAACGTTGACATATATGGATTTTTGTTAGCCACTTATTATAATAGTTTCAAATTGCGGGAAATCACAACGACTTATACAATATGTAATAGAATAATGAAAATTGCCACCAATAATGAATTGTTTAGTAAAAATTCGTACAGTTTTTGTTTTAGTACATAATTTATTCAGAGCAATATGTGTGGGTTTTGATTCGATTGTTGCATTAAATAATTAAAATTATTGCAGCACTGTGAAGTGTCAGTTGTTCTTTGTTAGACAGCCGGTCTAAACTTCAAGCATGTTTCTGTGTTCAGTGAAAAAAAAATATAGTACTTTGAGTTTACGCTTTCATAGAAATATAATTGATACGTAACGAATTATAGAGTGTGTTGCATTGTTGCTTCTAAAGACGAATCGTTCTTCCGAATTCGGAATCCGCATGCTGCCAGAAAGATGGGAAAAAGTTGTGGCTAACTATGGTCAGAATAAAAGCTAGCAAGTTTCGAAAAAAGGGTGAACGGAAACAAAGTACCCAATATCATTCAGCTCGATCGAGCTTTTCATTTGCTTTGGATGACGCTGGTTTATGTAAAATCGTAAATCGAAAAGTAGAAACACTCCAATATCTAGTTGAATGGCAATGTGTTAAGCGCACTTAAATTACTCTAATGCATTGTCCAGACGATCATATGTACATATATGACATACACGGTGTGATCTAAAAATAACCGAACTTTTTAGCTATAAAATGAAACAAGCATGGTTTTATGTTTCAAAGCTAATATTCATACAAAATACGATCCATTTAACGCAATACAACGTTTGGAACGCTCAACCAATTTATCCATAAACTATTTAAACTCGCTTTTTGGAATGTTCTTTAGCAGCTGTGTCACGGCTGCTTGTATGGCTGGAATGTCATCGTAAAATGCTTCTTTCATTGCACTTATCATTTTTGGAAAGAGAAATCAGGCGAATACGAACGGTGGTCGATGCGACAAATCTGTTTTTTTCATCAAAAATTCATTGACTTTTTTGGTCTTGTAAGTTGGTGCATTATCATGCAATAAAAACAGCTGCTTTCCTTTGGAATATTCGTGCCTAACACGTCGAACTCTCGACCACAAACGATGTAAAACTTGTAAATAATATTCTCCATTGACAGCTTGACCTTCTGGAACAAATTTATTGTGAACAATATCATTGGAATCATTGTCTTGATTCTTGACTTATGAAAACACAATTTTTTAAGGTTTTGGCTCGTCTTTTTCTTCCATTCTGCAGATTTTAGCTCAGTTACAGTATCATATTTAAAACACCATGCTCCATCACCAGCTATGATCGAATCAAGAAAATCTGGATCGTTTTCAGCTGTTTAAATGATGTATTTGCAATGCTCCACACAAGCGATTTTTAGATGAGCAATTAACTGATGTAGAACAAAGCGTGTACACAACTTTTTTTTTACCCAAATCTTCAGTTAATATTTTGTAGATTGTACAGTAAAATGAATTTACTTATTCTGTCAGCATTCTCACAGTGAAATTTGCATCGATGGTGATTATTTCACTTACTTTTATCACCAACTCAGCACGTTTAGATGCTTCGGGTCGTCCAGGTCTTGGATCATCATTTAAATCATCACGACCGTTTTTAAATCGTGTCAAACATGTGTAAACTTGTGTACGACTCATAAAATCATCGTCATAAATTTTTTTTTAACAATTCGTAAGCCTCAGCAAATTTTTTACCGAGTTGAAAACAAAATTTAATATTTGTTCATTTGTTTTTACGAGATAACTACAAAAACTGATGTTAATAAAACCGTGTGTCATTTTATAACCTGTCAAACGATTAGCATGAACTTAGCTGCTTTCGAAAGAAGAAAGACGTACCTTTCTTACACTGCCAACATTTAATAGATGGCGCTACGTGTTCTATGATTCAAATTGAGAGTTCTCTAATTTTTAGATTATACCTTGTAATCTGAAGACTGTTCCAAGCACACTTTTATTATACCATTCACACATAGAGTGTGAATGGTACTATCAGTTTGTCTGAAAGTTTGTAACGCATTAAAGGAGGCACCGTAGACCCCATAAAGTATATATATTCTTGATCAGCTCGACGAGACGAATCGATCTAGCCATGTCCGTCTGTCTGTCCGTCTGTATGTTGGTGCGCATTTTTTGGAGACCAATTTTAATGTTATCAAGTTGAATTTTTGTACATACACTTATTTTCATTGCAGTTTAATAGAGTGTTAAGATTGACCCGCCACTGCCACTTTTTGGGGTAGCCCCCATACAAACCCAGCGCCCAGTTTGTGTGAAAAACTTTTTGATTGTAGTCAATATCAACTTAATAATTGATATGGTAACTTCTAGTCAACGTATGCTGGACATATAAATTAATGGGTGGATGATTCGCCCTCTATTTGGGGTAGCCCCCATACAAACCAACTGCCGACTTTTGACTTTTTGTATGAAAACTTCTGTATTAAACTCAATATTAGGTGGAAATGCAATGTGGTGCCTTTTTATGGTCAGCCGTTTTATATACATAGACTAGCGGTTGTGGCCCGTCCACTTTTTAGGGAAGCCTCCATACAAACATACTGCCCACATTTGTGTTTTTGTAAGAAAAACTTCTTTATTAAAGTCAATATTAGGTTGAATTACGATATGGTGCCATTTTATAGACAGCCGCTTAACATACATAGACTAACGGGCGTGGCCTGCCCACTTTTTGGGGTAGCCCCTATACAAACCCAACGTGCAATTTTGTGTTTTTTATGAACAAATTCTGCATTTAAATCAATATTTGCTTGAAATTTGATTTGCAGGATTATAATGGACAAGCGCTGCATATACATATACAAATGGGCGTGTCCCGCCCTCTTAGTCCCCTAGTCGCATATAAAACCCACAGTTCACTTTTATGCATTTGTATGGAAAACGTCAATATCAACTTGAAATTCGATATTAGTGGCATATTACACATCTACTAGTGGGCGTGTACCGAACACTTTTTGGGGTAGCCTCTATTTAAACCACCACTTTTATGTATTACAATACTATTTAAAATTTCGTGTGAATGGTATTTGAGCTTCGGTTCAACCGAAGTTAACGTTTTTTCTTTTTTGAATTTAATTGTACAAAGTGTTTAGATTGCTCTATGGCATTTATTGTATTGAGTTCTTGCGATAAGCTATCCAAGTACTTGCAAAACTTTTATTTAAATGATTTAAGTTAATTGCATTAAATATTAATTTGTACATTTCCGTCTATTTTTATTTATTTATTTATTTTTTTTTTTTGTTGACTTTCAATAATTCAAATTGTTTGTTTTGCATTAAATTTTAATAAGTTTTTTAATACTCTTCACGCAGAGTATGAATAGCATTAATGTTTAGAGGCTATGTTTGCAATGCCTTAAGGGAAGCAGCGAATACTCCTTAAAGTATAACATATAAATTTGTGCTCAACTCGACAAGGTGACCCAATGTTGCTATGCTTTAATGTAATTTTACTTAAAACTAGGGTTTGAAAATCGACCTTTTACCTTTAAAATACGCAATAATAAAAACATCCATAATACAGGCTTGTTCAGAATATGCTTTCGCCTCTAAATCAATGCTGTCTAGCCATAGACCCATGGGCACGAACCCCTTTGTGTTTTTACACACATACGAATGAACGCATGCCGAAGTCGACTGTTTAATGGTAAAGAGAAACAATGGTAAAGAGAAACAAAAATTTGAATTAGTTACGTTGCATTGGTGTTATATTTTGGCACACTAATGACTCAAAAATGATTTACAATTTGGGTGCTCTCCTTTTGGACAGCCCTGCTCAGGTTTAAAAGAGATGGTGTATCAGTTCTTTCTCTTGTTTGTTTTAAATATTTATTTGATTCTTCTTGTTTTAAAATTTTACCAGCTAAAATACTATCTAAAACACATTTAACTGATGGTCGCCAACATGTTTGCAAGCGCGATCACAATAGTTTCGAGCCTCAAGCTGTTCGTTTGACATATGCTCTACAATGTGTATTGTCCTTTACAGCACCACAGATATAGAAAATATTTGTTTCTCTATTCTTCCCACTGAGACCAAAGGAACCAAAAGAAACAAAAGAGTAGCAGTTATAACAAATTGTGAGAGCTGAGAGCGAGAGAGAAAGAGAGAGAGAGAGAGAGAGAGAGAAAGAGAGAGAGAAAGAGAAAGATACAGAGAAAGAGAGAGAGAAAGAGAGATAGAGCTTTGCGACAGAGAGTATTTGTGATTGGCCTAGGACGTTAGCTGGTTTCTACCTAACTTAGACACAATATTTTAGAAAACAGATTAAATTCGTCCCTGCTGCTCTAAACATTCTTCCCAACAAACAACATCGAACGAATAATTTGTGAATGATTTGCACTTGCTTATTTATATATAGATAATAGTTTATTTTGAAATTTGTCCTCTACGTACAACATTTAAGTGTGACGTTAAGTGTCCTTAACAATATATTTATATGGTAGAAATTTATATTATGTTATATCAATAAAGTTTTGAGATCTCGTTAGCTTATCTGTCTGGCGTGCTGACTAACAGGTCAGATGTCGTGGTCAGATGTCATTTGTTATTTTCTTTAATCAATTATCCATTATTTCTGAATATTTCATACCCAACAAAACTATATGCTACTCTGATGGCATGAGGAACCTTTGTAAAAAGTTCATCTCTGAAGCGTACTCAAGCTTTGGTACAACGCAAAGTTTGCATTTTTTTATTGTTTTTGTTTTATTTACTTACAAAATTCAGCTATAATTAGTTTTTGATTAAAATATCGATAATAAGTTATTATTAATAGTAACCACTCGTACTTTCCATATAAAATTGGAAGGAGGTAAATTAAATGCTGCTGACGCGCTTAGCAAGTTTTGTAATTATAATTATGCTTTTAGATTAATTAAAATTGACTAAGCATCGCTTAACTAAGAGCGCAGCTGTCGATTGTGACAAATTATTCCTTTTCATACAGTTTCTATTAAAGGAAATTGGAAAATTCTCCATTTTTTTTTAATTGCAAAATATTTGTTATCGTTTTGTTTTGTTTTTTGTTTTGTTTTGCGCAGTTTCAGTAGTTTTACCATAGTTTTGTTTCATTTTTTTTTGTTAGACATATAGTAGCAGGAACAGAGAAACTTTGAGATACTATATCTCGCTTTTTTTTTTTTTATAAATTATTCAGCATTGTTTTTCTTTGCATCTTTATAAAATTTGTATGCAGCGCAGGTTTGACGCAAACTAGAAATACTTCAACGTAGCAAGAGAAAACAGTTTATGTTTATCGCAGACAGCTTTTTTCGACAAAATATATACACGAAACTAAATTAGGCTTCGCATATTTTTGGCGATGTTGGCACGCGCAGAAAAAGATCAATTATGTTAGTTTGTACAGAATATGAGGCAACTAGGCTAAATTCTTTGAATTCTGTACGCTATCAGTTACGTTCAATACTTGATTAGGTAGTATAGTTATTAATATTATGTAGTTGCGTCAGAGGCTTATATATAGAAACGATTTAAAAGTATCTACACCGAAAAATGACTTTGACTTTGCGGCGACAGCATTTGCCTGTGATTTGGCAAGTCGATGTATTGGTTGCACGTGAGCCGAACTAGCTAAGATGGTAAGACTTTACGCTCAGCGTCGTTCGTCTTGGTTCGAATACTAGTATTCACCAACAAAAGTTTATTTTTTGTAAACTGTGTGTTAAGAATTTCGGGATTGGAGCAAGCTTTCTTCAACCAAATATTTTCTACTTCATTTAAGAAACCCCAAAATTTGCAGCATACATTTGCTACCGTTACGAATCAATTGAAGTATTTTTATCTATACAGCTAAATAAAATTGTAGTGTCTGTTTGAAATATAAAAATAACCGCTTTTTACTAAACAAAATAAATTTTTGTACAATTTTTGTCTGTCTGTCTGTCTGTCTGTTTGTTTGGGCTAATCTCTGAAACGTCTGTACCGATTTTGACGGGACTTTCACTGGCAGCTAGCTGATGAAATAAGGAGTAATTTGGGCTACTTTTATTTTAGAAATTTCATTATTTATTTTTATTAATATAAATCTATATATATATATAAAATCTATACATATATACATAAATGTGTGTTTGTTCTACCATGCGCGTTTGCTACTGACTAAGCTGCATACTCTCTCTCTCTCTCTCTCTCTCTCTCTCTCTTCTTTGGCGTTGCCGACATCAAACACAATAACAACAACAGCTACAGCAGCAGCAGCCACAAGTATAACAACAACAAGAACGTACATGACGATGATAGAGTACAGCAAAAACAACAACAACAAAAAGATCGTATATGACGATAGAGTAGTCTGGACGTACGAACCATAGCACAAAGAGTAGACAATGGATAGGGAAACTATATAGTAACGCGTTTTATCTCTTTCGCTCGCAGCATACATTTATAGTTGTCTCTTTTTCGTTATAGTTTTCGTTCAAAAAATCAAATTCACACCGTGCCAAACACTTCTCCCACTAGAACTCGTGAGCGTGCTTTTGCTAACGGTTGTGTCTCAACGACACAATTTAAAAATAGATTTCCAGCGCTTATAACATACTTTTTTAAAGGGTGGATGGCGAAGAGGTGAAAGGGGACAATGTGCCACAGCGAGGCGTGGCAGGGTACAGCTAGTATACACATATATTTTAAAATCTTATCACGTTCATGTATATGGATTTGTAATAATGGTTCATGATAAATTACCAAAATATACTTGTATTTTTGAGTTAAATTTTTTTAAAACGGACTGCTCACAGAAGCTTATTGCATAAAACTATTTAATACGTGTGCGAGAAGCAATGAGTGGGCGGGAGGTTTAATAAGTGTAAGGGCACTACCTTAAGCTGTTTGCTGTCGTGCGCGGACTCCACCATATGAGACATTTGGTAAAAAATCGATGTACCAAAGATTTTAAATGATATTTGAATTTGAAAATCTGAATTGTTTTGTTTTGAGAGATAATTAAAATAAATATTTTATTTAACAATAAAATTGTAATCCGAGCAATGCCAGATATTCATAAATCATATGTTTATATTGTATATAACTATGTACAGGATAGTTTTTTTTTTATACCATTCACACATAGTGTGAAATGGTATTATCAGTTTGTCTGAAAGTTTGTAACGCATTAAATTATGCATCGTAGACCCCATAAAGTATATATATTCTTGATTAGCTCGACGATACGAATCGATCTAGCCATGTCCGTCTGTCCGTCTGTCCGTCTGTCTATCTGTATGTTGTTGCGCATTTTTTGGGCACCAATTTTTATGCTATCCAGTTGAAAGTTGGCACATACGCTTCTTTTTATTGCAGTTTAATAGAGTATCAAGATTGACCCGCCACGCCCACTTGTTGGGATAGCTGCCTTACAAATCTACTGCCCACTTTTGTGTTTTTGTATGAAAAACTTCTTTACTAAGGTCAATATTAAATTGAAATGCGATGTGGTGCCTTTTTATGTACAGCTGTTTAACATATATAAACTAATGAGCGTATCCCCCATTTATTGAGGTAGCCGCCATATAAACCCACCACGGACTTCTGTGTTTTTTATGTGAAACTTCTTTATTTAAATCAATATTAGCTTGAAATTTGATTTGGTGGATTTTAGTGGACAAACGCTTCATATACATGTACTAATAGGCATGTCTCGCCTACTTTTTGAGATAGTCTCATGCAAACCTACAGCTCACGTTTATGCTTTTGTATGGAAAACGTCAATATCAACTTGAAAATCGATATGGTGGCATCTTATACATATGTAGATGGTCCTTCATACAAATCTACTAGCGGGCGTGTTTTTTCCACTTTTTTGGGTGGTTTTTAGCTAAACCACCCCCTTCCCCCGTGTGAATGGTATTAGAGCTTCGGTTTAACTGAATATAGCGTTTTATACGCTTCGCCGCGTTAGCGTACCCATGGACTAATTTTGAACATAAGAGTTCACGATTTTCGCTCATTATTTTAATGTGTAGCGCTTCATGGTAAAAATTGCACTGATTTGACGTCGTCTAACGCGCTCTGTCACATGCAAATATGACAGTTGGTTGTCATTTTATTTGAATTTAACATCGGTTACCACAAAAAAAACAAAAGACACCCATTACATGTATTGTACGTGCGTAGGAATTTCATTTTAAGGGCTTTTAGCATTTAGCATTTGGCACTTGAGCCATGATTACACTACATAGTATATTTTCTTGTGGTTTTTGTGCTCTTAACTTCATTTAGTGGGTGTAAGTATGAAATAAAGCCGGAAGTATAGCGAGCAGGCATAGATTATGTGCTACTCAAATAAAAGGTTGTATTTTAAGTATACGAAAGAATATTGATAAAAGAAGAAGAAGAAGAAGATAGATAGATTGAACAGATTGCTCTTTTCGTTTGAGTAGACGCAGTGGCTTTGAATTGGAAATACCCAGAAATTTCTATAGTACCAGTACTCTCTAAAAGTAGAGTATGTCATTCGAAATGTTGCCAATAGCAGCAACTACATGTAACTACCATAAACATCAGATTTTTTCAGTATTTTTGAAGTAGTTGAAACTAAATGGTTAGAACTTAACTAAAGAATAAGCAGAAATACTTGTAACTCGCATGACATAACATAACATAACTTCTTTATTGATGGTGTAAAGAAATCGTATAACCAATATCATCAAAACGCTGTGTAAATAATTACACGGTACAAACCAACATTTGCTTGTGGTGCCACTGCATTAATGACATACATTATGGCAGGTTTTTATGGACTGCAGCAAAGAAACATTAAAATTCGTGCGCTTGTACATGGGCAATATAAAACCATCGATGCCTATCACACCTGCAGTCAATAAAAGTAGTTGTACTTGTCTATAATTTGGCCAACAATATTTTATAGTTGTTTTCGTTGAGAAAAATATTTCCAACAATTAAGTTTTAAAATTATACAATAGTATTTCTACGCTGTACCCAAAATGACAAGGGTATAAAAAGTTTCTGCGAATGTACGTAACAAGCAGAAGGAGACCCCACAAATTATACATATTCTTGATTAGCATCGGAAACTGAATCGATTTAGTCATGTCATTCTGTCCATCCGTCCGGATGTATGAAAGAACAGATCTCGGGTACTATATAAGTGCTAGAAACTTCAAACTTGCACATTTAGATTCACCTTAATTATACAATGATAGAGTTTATTAAATTTAATGTATCTCAACTCTTAATTGTTTATGTATTTAGTTTTTGTTATCGATTCTACATCGATAGAAGTGGCTTATATTTATGACTTTTTCAATGTGCATCAAATTTAGACAAACGTAATTATTCTATAATAAATTATTCCTAGTATGTATACCTAGTATAGACAACTCAATCGACCACAGTGAAGGTATAATTTTGTATATTATTGCGTTTATTTGTTTGTTGTTATTTCTTTTTACCGCGCGTTAAATACAGCAACAGGGAGAGAAACAGGGAGACAGTCACCAAAACAATAGCGAAGCGCATACAAATCTTCATTTCTTACGCGCACGCAGCGTATTACCTACCGTATTACTAGCTGCTCACATGCTATCATTTAGTAATTATGTATGTGCATTTGTATTGCATGTAAAGCCTATGTGTGTTTGAATCGTTGTATGAGTGACGATTATTTAAGCGTTTTACAGTCAAAACATTCAACCAATTTTGATCAAATATAGAATTTGCACATATGCAAATGTATACCTTTCATATTGTATACTGAGACCGTAGTAGCATCGACTTGCCTATTAATATATATACATATACTAGCGAACCCGGCGTGCTTTGGTTTTGTCCTACTAATATTATAAACGCGAAAGTTTGTATGGATGTGTGGATATGTGGATGTGTAAATGTTTGTTACTTCTTCACGCAAACTCTACTTAATGGATTTTAATGAAACTTTACAATAATGTAGCACATATATCGGAATAACACATAGGCTATAATTATGATGATTAAATTAACGCATTTATTTAATTAATTTAAAACAAACGCAGCGCAAATATTTTAACCACATCTGCTGCTCATAGTGGACGATCAAAAGCTGATAGCTACAAAATGGGAGCGAGGCACCCTATAAGAGAAATACCAAAATCGTTGCATCTCAATAAAACTTTCGTCACTTTGTTTTTACCTCGTGAAGTGGTTTGTTTTATTTGAAACTAGTCATTTTAATAGTGTAAATGAATAATGCGGTCGGATGAAACTGTATATGAAAACTGTACCTTGCATAAGGCTAATTATATGAAGCATAGATTTGTGTTGGATCCGTTCTAATCATATGCGGGGCATTTCAATAGAATAATCAAAAAAAAAAAAAAAATTACAATAAATTCATTTTAAAACAAAAACTTTAAATTTTCTTTAAAAACATAAAAATGGCGCCACATTTGTATAGCGGCTACCCATTAATTTGTGCTTTTCTTAAACTTTATCTGAAGATTGGAAAGGATAGTCTAAATATCCAAACTTGAAGTCTCTATCTCTAATAGTCTACGAGATATTTTCGTTCAAGCAGAATGTCGGACGGACAGGACTATATCAACTTGTCTTCCTATGCTGATCAGGAATATATATATTGTACTTTATGGGATCTACCATTCTTCCTTCTGCACACTAGTAGATGTGTATGAAGCGATGTAGTAGATTTGTAACATGCCCAAATATTGAATTTCAAGTTGACATTGACGTTTTCCATACAAATGCATAAAAGTGAGCTGTGGGTTTATATGGGACTACCTCAAAAAGAGGTAGATCTGTATGAAGCGGTGTCCACAAAAATCCACCAAATCAAATTTCAAGCTAATATTTATTTAAATGAAGAATTTTTTCATAAAAAACACAAAAGTGGGAGGTGGGTCTGTATGGGGGCTACCCCAAAAAGTGGGCGGGCCACGCCCATTAGTCTATGTATCTTAAGCGGCTGTCTATAAAAGGCACCATATCGCATTTCAACCTAAATTTGATTTTAGTAAAGAAGTTTTTCTTACAAAAACACAAAAGTTGGCAGTAGGTTTGTATGGAGGCTACCGCAAATAGTGGGCGGGTCCACCCACCCATTAATGTACATGTCAAGCATCCGTCCTCTAAAAGTTCCCATATCAGTTATTAAGTTGATGTTGACTACAATAAAAAAGTTTTTCATACAAAAAATTAAAAATGAGCTGTGGGTTTGTATGGTACAACCTCAAAAAGTGGGCGGCAAACGCTCATTTGTATATGTATATGAAGCGGCTGTCCACTTAGATCCATCAAATGAAATTTCAAGCTAATATTGATTTAAATCAATAAGTTTTCCATACACAAAATACAAAAGTAGGCGGTGTGTTTGTATGGGCGGGTAAAAGTGGGCGGGTAACGCCCGTTAGTCTATGTATGTTAAGCGGCTGTCTATAAAAAAGCACCATATTACATTTCAACCTAATATTGACTTTAATAAAGAAGTTTTTCTTACAAACACACAAAATTGGGCGATAGGTTTGTATAGGGGCTACTCCAGAAAGTGGGCGTGGCAGGTCATTCTTGATACTCTATTAAACTGCAATAATTAGAAGTATGTGTGTAAATTTTCAACTGGATAGCATAAAAATTAGTGCCAAACAATGCGCAACAACATGCAGGCAGACAGACGGACTTGGCTAGATCGATTCGTCTTGAGGTCTTAGCCCGCCCTACGAGCCCCAATACCGCTAATGGTGGGTGTTTTTCAAGATAGATAGATAAATATCAGAATTAGCTAAAATTAATTTTTGTTTTGTCTCCTGCACCGATAAATCATGCTCTTGTTAAGTACTGTAACTAAACCTAATATATACTTGTACTACATATCTATGCGTAAACCTTTCTTGGGAGGTTCCCAAGTGAAAATTTGTGAAAACTAATTGAAAATCATCGTGTTCGTTTTTGAGATTGGAGGCATATCGCATTGCTCGCGTTGCTAGTCAACACATTTTGCTAACTGCGACTGTAAGCTGTTTTATTATTTATAATAATGTTTTGCCAGTTGCTACTTCCGCACTCACTCATTTACGTTTAAGATATCTGTCTGTTAGTTAGATTCAGAGTCAGAGTCACAGTCAGCGTCAGTCAGTGAGTCAAAGAGCGTTCTGAGCTTGAATGTCATGCATTTATTTGTTGATTTACATATACACACATACATTCATTCATTCATTCATTCATTCATTCATCCTTTTATTTCTTTATTTTGTTTATTTGTTTGGTTGTTTGAAGCTTAAATGTCTTTAGCATTTAATTAGTAACATATGCATTGCGTTTGCACGCGCTGTGACAAATATTACGCACAAGTATACGTAATATGTAATCGACGTTTTGTATTTCACATCATTTGACATGTGCCGTGCAGCACAAAATATTAAATATTATACCTGAAAAGGAAGATTTTATAATATGCTACTATTTATATATATACCAATTATACTTTTCATATAAGTATATACTTAAATGTAATGCTGTAACCTAACTACACAATTTCAAAAGGCACAAATCTAAAGAAAAGCAAATAAAAATCTACGTAATAAAAATGAAAAGGATATATGTACATATTGCTTCAGCATGTATCTTTTGTAAATATTAAGCGTGATTGTAATGCCTCAAAGTAGCCACAAAATGTGCTCGAGAGCATAAATTTCTTTGTTATTTAGAAACGCAGACGCAGTTTAAATGCTTGATTTATAATTATAAACAAAGAAAAGAAAAATAGAAAACAACATTTCACTGATTACTTTTGGTTACCATTATTTCAAGGCAAACAAGTACAAACGCCGCAAGGTATGCTACAATATTTTTTGTTTGCTTTAAGTGCACAAAATATCACTGTGGACGGTAGTCCACGCAAGTAACCAATGCCCACCTCAGTGTGTCTGCAGTGCGAGCACATTGTTATATGCGCAATACCAATGTTTGCAGTCGTAAGTCCGCAATGTACCATTAAAAAGGTCTTGAAGCATACATACAGAAAATGTTAAAACATATAATATCGGATTACTTGATACCGAAATATAGGGCGTTGGCAATACACACCTCAAGCGGTATTGGAACTTGTGCGGGGGCCTAGCACCCCAAACTTATTTTTAATATTACATATTTTTGTATGCTTGTCACCGAGACGAGTCCAACGAGCGCAACATCAGAAAAATCGATCGACCCGCTAAAAGTTATGAAATAGTTTGTTTCTTTGAATGCTTTGGAAAACCAAACTTTGATTGATACAGAATTTTTTAAAAACTAAAAAAACTTTTGTTTTACAATTTTTTTTTTCCAAATGTCGGATTTTAGCGGAAAAAGCTAAAAGTTTAATTGGCTACTGTACCCAAACGGCCTAATATTTTTCAATATGTTATAGCTTTTTGGAAAGGTCTTTCGAATGCCGTTCAAATGAATGCTAACTGTAGTTGCTGTATAGTCCTTACTTAAAATATAATTTGAAAATTTTGAAAAGTATATTTTGCGAGTTTTGCCAAAAATTTAAACCAAATTTTCGTGCTCATATTTGAAGTGATAATACATTGTGAGATTGGGCAAATTTTGATATAGTATTATACTTTAATTGTGAAAGTTCCGTGAGCTGAGATCGAACATATTAGATTCTGTACTTTAAGCTATTTCCAGCATGGACATTAAATTGTTATACACGATGTGATCTAAAAAATAGCCGAAATTTTTAGTTATCAAATAGAATAAGCATGGTAATATGTTTCAAAGCTAATAATTATACAAACTACGATCCTTTGAACTCAATACAACGTTTGGAACGCTCAACCAATTTATCCATAGACTTTTTAAACTCGCTTTTTGGGATGTTCTTTAGCACATATGTCACGGCTGCTTGTATGGCTGGAATGTCATTGTAAAAAGCTACTTTCATTGCAGTTTTCACTTTTGGGAAGAGAAAATAATCGCACGGTGGTAGATTAGGCGAATACGAAGGATATTCGATGAGACAAATCGGTTTTTTCATCAAAAATTCATTGATTTTTTTGGTCTTGTGAGGTGGTGAATTATTATGCAATAAAAACAGCTGCTTTCCTTTGGAATATTCGATCCGAACACGTGGAACTGTGTACTACGAACGACGTTAAATTTGTAAAGAGTATTCTCCATTGACAGTTTGACCATCTGGAACATATTCCTTGTGAACAATATCCTTAGAATCATAAAGTGTTATCAACATTATTTTGATTCTTGGCTTCTGAAAACGCAATTTTTTGGGTTTTTCTTTTGACTTTCATTCTACAGATTGTCGCTTAGTTTCAGAATCATATTTAAAACACTATGTCTCAACACCAGCTATGATCGAATCGAGAAAATCTGAATCGTTGTCAGCTGTTGAAATTATGTCTTTGCAATGCTCTACACGAGCGATTTTTTGATCATCATTTAACTGATGTGGAACAAAACGTACACACACCTTTCTTTTAGTCAAATCTGGAGTTAATATTTTGTAGATTGTACAGTAAAATGAATTTAATTCTTCGGCCAGCATTCTCACAGTGAAATTTGCATCGATAGCGATTATTTCACTTACTTTTTCCACTAACTTAGCACGATTAGATGCTTCGGGACGTCCAGGATGCTTTGGATCATCATTTAAATCAACACAACCGTTTTTAAATCGTGTAAACCACGTGTAAACCTGAGTAAGACTCATCCAATCATCATCATAAACTTTTTCTTAAATCACAGCAAATTTTTTACCGAGTTTAAAACAAAATTTAATATTTTCTCTTTTGTTTTTACGACATAACTACAAAAACTGCTATTGCTGCTATTAAAACGTGTGTCATTTTGTAACCTGTCAAACGATTAGCATGAACTTAGCTGCTTTCGAAAGTAGAAGAATGCCTTTCTAACACTGTCAACCTTTAATAGATGGCGTTACGTGTTCTATGATTTAAATTAAAAGTTCGTCTTTTTTTAGACCATACCTTGCATCAAATAAACGATGAAGTTTCGGAGACTTTAAGAGTTAAAGCCACTAGAATCTCTAGTTCACTCGCTCTTTATAAAATGAATATGATATATTGAACCAGAAAACCAATATTATTGAGTTATTGTTATTATTACTTTTATTTTCGTTGTTCATTTAGCTAGAATGGGTTTTAAGTCCTTATAAATATCCAGCATATAAAAAAAATATAGCCCCCATATAAATAAAGAGGTCAAATAATGGCTGTAGTACTAGTTACATCATGTATTTAAGTTGAGCAGACCCGACTACAGCGTTCTTTCTTTTAATACCAATCGCAGAAAGTGTGAAAGTGTATTATCAGTTTGATTAAAAGTTTGCAATGCATAAAGAGGTGTACCGTAGAGCCCATAAATGATAATAAAGTATATACATATATTCTTGATTAGCTCGTTGAGACGAGTCGATCTAGCTATGTCCATCTGTCTGTCCGTCTGTCTGTTTATCTGGATGTTGCTGCAGCTAGACATGCCATGCCCACATTTTGAGTTAGCTCAAATACACCCCGCCCAATTTTAACTTTTTGTACGAAAAACATTTTTATTCCATTAAATAACAACTTCAAAATTTATTTGTTAGCTTCGAACGCTGTTTTGTAGTGGTAGCCGTTTTGTAGCGGTAGCCCTCGTACAAACCCACCGCCCACTTTTGTGTTTTTGTATGAAAAATTTATTTGTTAGACCCAATATCAACTTTAAATTCGATATGATGGCGTCTTATGTGCGAGCGCTTCACATATATTCAAAGTGGTTTGCTACCCCACATTTTAAGAGGATTATTATTATTATTATTATTATTTTTATTTTTTTTTAATTTTTATACACTGTTTAGAAGAGTAAACTAATGCATGCAATCTCGCTACTAGTGCGCGAAATTAAGAAAATGAAACAGCAACATTTTGTTTCACTTGTGAAGCAAAGTAGTTATGTATATTCATAACATGTAGTATTACAATTATACGCTGTACGCATACTGTAGAAAGGTATATAAGGTGTGTCCAAATATATGTAACAGGCAAAAGTTGGTGTAGTAAACCTCTTAAACTACGGGTTTATATATTCTTGATCAGCATTGGAAACTAAATCGTTATAGCTATGTCCGCCTGGTCGTCTGTTTGTACATCGAGAACATATAAAAGATACACACTTCAAGTTTTGATATTTTAGCTCTCCTATTTCCTCTTAGATGTTTTTTAAATAAACTTATTCTCTAACCTCACTATAATGGACAGCGTCCATACAAACCTTCACTCCATTTACGAATTTTTGTATGAAATTTTGTTTGTTTTTGTTGTTAATTGAGCTAGAAACGCCAAGTTCGGTGTAACTCACATCAATTCTAATAAAATACTCTTACATTGGCTCAGATCGGATCACTATAATATATAGTCACCATACCAATCTATGGTTCACATAAAGATACTTAGAGTGTGCTTCTCGTATCTTATGTCATGCACACTCGACTGCAGCGTTCTTTCTTGTTTTGTTACAGCGTAACAACGTATTAAAGGAAACATCTTATCGCAATGTATACGTATATATTCCTGAGCAAGTCGACGAGACGACTCGAACTAGCTAGCTTCTTATGGACGAATGCTTTAAACAAATCAAAGCAAATGCTCCGCTCTTTTTAGGGTTAGACTCCATGCAAATCCTCGGCTCACTTTTCAGATTTTGTATGCAAACACACTTAATACAGCCAATATTAATATGAAATTCAATATGGAGACTTCTTTTGGACCGAAGGTTCACACAAGTGGGTGTCTACCGCTCACTACCAGTGGTAGATCTCACACAAACCCCGTGCCCATTATCCGGATTATGCATACAAAATCATTACAGCTTGAAATTCGTTATGGAGGCTTCTAATATATTTTGTGCTTTACAAGCTTGAACCATGTCGTGTCTATTTCTAGAGTTATTCCCCATTAACACAACCGTCAACTTGTGAGCTAACCAACTTGAAAATATATAAAAGGCTTTACAAATAATCACTATAATCCTAATTGATTCGACAGTGGTTTGTCAGATGCGTGTGAAGAGTATTGAAGCATCGCTTATACCGAATTTAAAGTGTTCTCTCTTGTGTTTATTTATTTGTGATTTTTTTTTTTTTTCAATTCACGAGTAGACTCTTTTACGAACATACTTTTTGCATTAACTGTTTGAAGGCTTAGGAAAAATAATAATAATGAAAATCACTCCAGTCAAAATTTTTGCTAATTAAGTGTTAAATCATGCAGAAAATGTGCTTGCGAAGCATTAAAAGCATCTTTTGCAGCAAGAAGTGAAAAAAGTGTACTTCCGGTTTTTATGCAAAATGTGTTGCGCTTGCCTTTTTTAGAGTTAAACCAAAAACATATTAAACATAAACGTATACATATACATATGTAGCTTGTATGTACAACACATGTGTGAAACTCCATTTTGTATTTTTAATGACTTTGCTGTTCTTCTTCACAAAAAGAAAGTTTTATGTTTGAGTTACTTTTATGGGAAATTTCGAACACGTTGCATACTTTTCGGCTACCACAACCCTTGCTGTTGCGGTTTTTTTCTTTCTTTTCTTAAGCAGTTTGATGGAGTTTGCAAGCTAATATCGAAATTTTATTTCATTTGCTGTTGTTCTTTTGGCATGCCAGTTACAACAATAACAGAATCTACTGTTCTATATATGTATGTACAGGGGTCGGTGCTCGAAGTGTTACCAACTGCATGCTGCTGTAACAAGCAAACGGCTAATGACAGCGCGCTCTTGTTTTGTCGAGCGTCAGGCTGTTATATTGTTAAAATTTGAATTGTTTGTATGATATAGTGAAATTTTTAAATATTAAAAATAAAAGTTGACAAAATTACAGCATTTTTATTTGGTAGCACTTCGAGCGCCGACTCCAGTTGAGTAATTGTTTCGTTTTTCTGCTCTATTCGGTTTGCACTTGAAGTGTATAAATAATTTAGATGGAAGTTTGTATACCTCAATATGCCTTATACTAAATATTTAAAAAGCATATTTTCAATTTGTCTGAGAGTTTGTGGCATATTGTGAAAACTAGTATTGGAAATTCTTTAAAGATTATGTATCTTGTTCGTGCTGTATAAGCATTTATTTTACTTCACTTGTGTGTTTGTTTGATTTCAGCAAATTCTGTCCTTCAATCCTGTGAAGTTGCATCTTTCCAGCGTATCATATTAGTAGTATTGAAATTGATCTGGAATCTTTTCCTACTGCACTCACTGTCTAATGCTTTACTGGAGTGAATGTACTAAAACAGTTGTTCCAACTTCACAAAAGAAAGAGTTTTTGCATCATATTGTGACTGGCGGTGAAAAATGGATAAACCCGTGCATCAACATCAATGGAAAGTCCTAATATTCATGGGTCCAAGCTTATGTTCTTTATTTAGCGTGATCAGCTGGTTGAAGTGCACTATGATAAACTCAATGAAACCTACACGGGGGAATCGCTTCCAACAACAATTGATGCATCTGTAAAGAAATAAAGGCAGCAGTTCGAGCAGAGATAGGATAAAGTGATTTTTTCAGCCACACACAATTTTTTTGGCTTTATATTGCAATATCAGTTAAAAAATAAACTTGGAAGTGCTCAGTTCAAAAGTCCTAGCCCACCCGACATTGCCACTTTCGATTACCTTTTCTTCCGATCGATGAATTATGGTCTCGCTTCTCTAATTACGAGGAAACAAAAAAGTCGGGTCGATTTGTGAATAGCCTTTACAGTTGCACATTTGTTCGATCCGGAATTTGTATACTACCAGAAAGATGGAAACAAGTAGAGTGGATATCAATGGATAATAGATAATGTATTCATTCATTTTGTTTTTAAAATATATGAACTTTTGAACACCCTTCATTTTCATAGCAATTGAAAAATTGTTGTTACTGTTGATTTTTCACGGTTTTTGCATTAAAGGCCTCTCTCTGGTCTCACGGTCCTATATTAACATGTTTTATATTTGTCATATTGCGTCATCTCGTGTGACCATGAAAAACATTTTTTGAAATAGCTTCGTTTCTCTTTCGTTTGTTTAACAGTGTTGTGAATTGTTGCCAAAAGTAATAATCAGTGTTTTTAAACACGCAAAGTAAAACTCAGCTGTTTTACTTCTTTCGCTGCACTTATTGATTGAAGCAAGCATTTCAGACACCAAATTCTACATGCACGACTTTTTCGAATTATCTCTTCAGATTTTTTTTTTTTTTTTTTTTTTTTACACAAATTTGCACGGTTTTAGATTTCATTTTAGACTCCTGTGTTGTAAATGCTATTCTGCTGGCACTGACTAACACTAAAAATGTAGCTGTCAAATTTGCAAAATATGCAGAATATGCAAAATATGCTGAACCAAATATTTATATGCTGTCTGCTCAGCGAAAAGACAGAGAAAAATGAACCAGACTCGCTCACTCTCTCAGCAGAACACTTATTTTTGATTCTTTCGTGTCTTCTGTTTCATGCTTCTCGATGAACAAAACACACGAAGCTATCTTACGATAATGGCTTGATGGGAACACTTACATTCGACATTTAACAACTGAGCATCAGCAACTGAGCAAAACGAGCCAAGTGGAAGCTCTAAGTGCCTTTTGTTGTTGTTGTCGTTGTGTTAGGTTGCTTTAAATATTTCATCGCTGGCAAAGCGTGGAAGAGGGAGGGAGAAAGAGATTTGGCGCTAAATTGTGTGTTTATGTTAAAATATAAGTAACACACATACATGAGCAGAAGACACTTTTGACAAATTTTGAGCAGCAAAGAGTCGCAAGTGAACAAATCTATAAAGTGAGCGACTAAAAACTCTCGTTGATTGAACCAATACCGTTTGAAAAAGAAACAGAGTTGAAATGGCTCTTCGCTTCTATTTTAAATCGTGTACGCACGCAACTGTTTTTTTTCTCTTCTGACTGCCTGTAAAAAAAAACAGCACTTGTTGCGAGCTCCGTTGACCAGTGTGAGTACTATTTTTTAAGCTTTGGCAACACCTAAAGCCAGTGTTTCTTTTTGTTTTTTTATATAACTAGTCCTGTAGTTGAAATTCAACCACTGTAGCGACAATACAAAACAGTTCAGGGAGGTTACGCTAAACATGTTGCTATGAAGCCACGCTCTAAAGTTATGTAAATTTTCTGGATACTTTTCACGTGTAAGTGAAGAAAATGGAAGCTTTAGTTTTGTTTTTGTTATAATACTTTCCTCTACTGTTATACTGTTATACTGTTATACTGTTATACTTTCTTCTTTTTTTTTGTGTTCGAAAAACTTCTGCTGCTCATTGGCGATGTTATTTTATGTTGGTTTACGACGAAACAACCAAATTAATTTACGCTTAAATATTGTGCATACATAATTTTTATATTATATATATTATAAATACATTCTTCATTCATGTGCGCACTTGTTTACGCTTCTGTAACCCTTGAATAGCTACGTGGGTCGTCATTGTCCACGTTTTTTTGCTTTTAAATAAATTCATAAATTTCCAGTTAAATTTTTCGCTTTTGTCTGACTTACTGGCTGGCTGGCTGGCTGGCTGTCTGTTTGTCTTTGCTTACAATACATAATTTCGTTCTCTTCTTTTTAAAAATAAGAATATTCTAGCATGAAGTCTCTTTGTATTCTCCACGATCTCGATGTTCAAACAGACGGACATGGACATTATATACTGTCTATGAATACACACCACATACATACGCATAACAAAAATAATGCGTATAACAGTTATAACAGTTGTGTGCCCGTGCTGCGTTAAACAGCTGCAACAGCCATTAGTGTACATATTCAAATATATTTTTTGGTCCCGAGAATAATTTTGGGTCCCAAGCGAAATTTCGGAAAGAAATCCCGAAAATTCTCACAAATTTTTAAAATTTTCCGATTTTGCACGTTCCTAAAGAAATTGTTGTGTCCCGCGGGATACCCGTCGCGTGCCCATCTCTATTGTGTACCTATACGGTAAAAGTGTGTAATAAGTGTATGTAAATTTTTATATACATGACTGACCATATATAATGCATATTTTCTTGATAAGCATTTCGGCAACAGTCTTCCGTATGTACGTCGAGTTGTCGTATAATATAGCTGCTAGTTCGGCTTCAGATTACATATAGGGATATTTTTGTGTGAAAAAAAAACAAAAAAAATATTTCAATAGATCAGGATACTCATATGAGACTACAATAGAATACACAGCAGTGTATCCCGAAGTTGAGCACACACGTCTGCAGCGTTTTTTCGGTTTTCTTACGGTTTGCCTAAAAGTATGCAATATATTCAAATATATAAACTAAAGCGTAATTTAACTAACAGCGAGCGCCTTGATGTAGGCAGTTCTTTTGCACACGCACACTCATACACAGACACACACACACACATACACACACACACACATACACACACACACACATACACACACACACACACATACACACACACACACACACACACACACACACACACACACACACACACACACACACACACACATACACATACACACATACACACATCACACACACACACACACACACACACACACACACACACACACACACACACACACACACACACACACACACACACACACACACACACACACACACACACACACACACACACACACACACACACACACGCACACGCACACATACATACACACACGAACACAACCTCACTTCACTACACTCCACCAAACAATACAAGACTTCACTCCAATCCTTACTCTACTCAATTGCCTTTGTTGTTGCCGCCTGTCTGTTGCCTTTTGTTTTCGACAGGCATTTATTTAATGTAGTCTGACTTGTTTATGCCCAAAAGTAGGCTACTTACTTTGATTTGATTGTTGTTGAGTCAAAATGCAAATGCTCATGCATTCTCCCCATACAATACAGTATATACAATTAGAACGGGTTGAATTTAAGCTTAATGTTAAACGAGAACCAGGAACAAAAGGTGCTCTCGTTGTTCGCTTCCCTAGTGGCCTCCTTTTTCGTACTTTAGAACTTTTCGTTGTTGTTGTTGTTGTTCTTGTTGTTGTCTGCGCTTCCTGTTCTCTTTAATTTTTAATGAGCCAACAATGCGAGCTGTGTATATATTCCTATCGTACAACACTACGTTAATATTCAGTCCCGTTTAGCATGCTTTACCCCACATAGTGATATGTAAATATTTGAATCAGTTTCTCTTTCTATTTATATAATTGCCGAATGATTTATGCTCGCGCGCGCTCACGTGAAACATTATTTTGCTTTGCTGCGCTGCGCTGTGCTGTGCTGTGCACGCGCCTTAATGCATGCTACATTTCTTTGCAAGTACGTTTTTGTTTTATTGATTGCACAGACAGATATCTGCTACTACCTGCTTCTAAGTACATTCTAGCTGTTATTGACACACACCCACATATACTTTCTACATAGTATATGCTTTGAGAATCACAGGTACAGATACAGATACGAGTTACATGTAGCATTAGTCTAATCGCCATACAAAGCACACACTTTGTTGCTGGAGTAAATTTCTTAAGACTCACTTAACGTTACGTTTTATTCTTCACACACATAGTTGTTAAATACTATGTATCGTATCGTATCGTATATACAATATACCCGTACAATGGCTTCGGAGTTGCTCTTTTATGTTATCGAAAGCATGGCTAAACACATACAAATGGCTTCTCATAAGAAGATTGATTGCGAATCACTTTGTGTGCATTTTTGGGATATTTTTCTGCTTATGCCTCTGACTTTTCTCTAGTTATGTTTTTTTTATACGGTATTGCGTTCATTCTTCTTTTTGGTTAAGCTAATCAACACTGAATGTTGATTTCTTGCCTTAATTTACGCGCATTGCCAACATTGCGCCTAATAGTATGCTATGCATTTGTTAAATAAAACAAGCAAATTAACATTTGAGATTTGGAGTATATATTGTACGGGTGTGCCATCTAGACCTACGGTATTTCAACATTTTGTAACTCTCACATTTTTCAGCCGATTTCGCGAAGATTTATTTAGGATATTCTTGATCATTTATTTCAAATCAGTTGTTGAATACAATGTCGCGGGAGCGTGATTGTTTAGCCAGTATTTTAACTGATAGTTAATATTGAATTCAGGATTGCGCTCGTTCAGCTCGAAAATAGGTGCTGGAAAATCGGCATATTCACATAATCCAGATTGTTTATCAATGCGTGTATATCAAAGAACTGTGACGAATTGACATTCGGCAACATGCTCAATCCAAGCAGATAACCATCGAGACGGAAGGCGTTCTTTAGCTCACGCACCAGCGTAGGGAACTCCTCCTTGTGCTCTTCGGCCTTCTCATCCACAACAAAATCACCGCTGAAGATCTTCTTAAAATCATTCCAAAATTTACCAATTGCACAGTACCCCTTCTTCGGTTTGTTCTTGGGCTTGTTCAACTGCCAGACCATTTTTACGACCATTATTGCATGGTTATTTCCATATGGCAACAATCTTTCAATAAGTTGCACTTTGTATGGAAAGCGTTAAAGATCTTGCTTCATAATCCTTCTTAGAGTCATTCCACTCACGTTTAATTCTTGAGAAGGTGCCTAATTTCGCGCATATTTTTTTCCACATTAGCATACACAAATTTTTACAATTGAACGATTGTTTTCAATGTAGAGCTCAACAATTTCAGCGTGTACTTTATTGACTCATACATTAAATGGTATTGAAGACCGTTTTAGAGTCGTGCTCATTTGTCGAAATAGGCTAAAAAATGGCAGAGTTGTTGAATGTTTGACATACCGAAGTGCTAGATGATAGGCTAAAAAATGACAGAGTTATTCAATGTTTACATACCGAACTTCTAAATGGCAAACCCTGCATATATGTGTATTTTACAATATAAAATTAATTTTAAATTACCTACCTACAGTTCCACCAGTCATCACCAGTATTTCATTAGTTTTAATGGCAGTTTTAATTTTTCTGTTGTCACCATGGGAATGTAGAGTCACTGTGTTAACTAGTTTTTGTCTCTTTTGAAGCTGTTAATCAGTTTTTAAAATAAAAAAATATATTTTTATATTTGCAACGACAGTTAAGAAGAAGAGCTTGCGATGAATTGTGTGCTTTTTTTAGCTAAGGTAGTTGAATTGCTGACACTGTCATTATTTCTATTGTAGTTTCTTGCATTAATTACGGATTTAAAAACAGCGTAAATGTATAAGACTAAATTAAACACAAATGCAATTTTATAAAAATTGTAAACAGTTGAAAAAAAAATGTGCAGTTTAACGCGTGTTGCAGCTATATATTCCAACCATCGAAAAAATTTATGTGTAAATTTAAGAACCTAAACGTAGTTGGTGGGCTTGTGAATCGTCGGTTTATAAGAAGCCAACACACTTACCAAATTTCAAGATGGACTGGAATAAAAAAGTATTTCAAACAAAAACCCTAAAATTAGGCGGTGGATTTTAAGTGAACGTTGTATATGTCAATATGGATACACTAGAATTCATTAAAAATGTGCCGAAATTTTCATTGCGATACAGGATAATGAAATTGAATATGTTCGAAAATTCAATTCATCGCATTTTGACCGAGTATTTAAATGTACGAAAGGTGTGAGCACGCTTTGTTTCGATGCATCCAAAGTGAATATAACTTTTTCATCAAATCGATCTACATTTGTTACTGATTTTTTGACTCAGAATCATTATTTTAACCACTTTCTGATTTACATGATTTGGATCGTGATTTGTGTACATGGAAACTACAATCGATCGAGGGAAAATTTCTGACGATACATCATTTGGAAAAATGAGCGGTTCCACGCCATCATGCCAGATTACCTCCCCATATTAGAGAGAAATATAGCGAGAGTGAGAAAGGGAGAGAGGGAAAGAGAGAGAGAGAGTTGAAATTCACCATATTTTAGTAATTAATTGACGCACATGAATGCAATTTGGTACTTTTGTAAAGAGCACCGAGAGTAGTATGATTCAATGACAAAATGGATGGTGCCCTAATCCAGTCCCATCTAATCCATCTCTCATAGAAGAGAAAAGCCAAATTCGTCATATCTGAGCAAAAAATTAACGTCGATGGATAAGATTTGACACATATGTAAAGAGAATCGGTTAGAATAAAATCTACTGAAAAATCTTCCTGTCTCAGCAACTAATTGACGTAGATAGTTAAGATTTGGTACATATGTACGTAACAGCGAAATTGGCGGGCTGGGTGCTAAGTTCGAATTGTCAGTCGAGGCATTTTCGGCAAAGGATTTATATATGTAAATAGCACTAGAAAAACTAGGATCCACTTGAAGAGGGTACATAGCTACGCACGCCGAGAACGCTAGATGAATGAGATTTGGAACATCTGTAAATGGCACCGGAAGAAATAAGGTTCACTGAGATAATAGGCTGTGGTAAGCCTCTAGGTCGAACTATTTGTTCTGCCCTATATTGTTAACTCACTGGCCAAAAAACATATTGCTGTTAACTGTTATGTTAGCTAGTTTTTACGGGATTCTATACAGGTTTGCACCTTTTCGACATGTCTTAAATCACATGATAATTTGGCGGTTAAGAAATAGCGATACAGAGCATCGTCCAGGCAATTGTTGAAAATTTATATCATTCTCGTTATAGAGAATATTTTTTTCTGTATTCTTCCAACTGAAACCAAAGAAACCGAAAGAAATAAAAAAGGTTGCAGCTATAGCAAATTGAGAGAGCTGAGAGAGGAAGAGCTGAGTGAGTGAGAGGGAGAGAGAGAGAGAGAGAGAGAGAGAGAGAGAGAGAGAGAGAGAGAGAGAGAGTCTTTGTGATTGGCCAAAGGCGTTACCTGGTGTTTACCTACTTTAAACGCAATACTTAAAAAAAATTACATTCGTTCGTGCTTCTTTTCAATATCTTAAAAAAAAAAAAAAATCAAGAGGATGTGTTGTGTATCACAGTGGGTTAAAAAGGGTGTAAATGATTTCCGCTTACTTACACATATATTAAATAGTCGCAATTAACAAAAAGAATTTCGATCAACGAAAAATATGAGTTCACGTGCCGAAGATAACGATCAAACTACATGAGTGTTCTACTCACGTGGCTCAAAATTAGCGATACATACATCTGACCATCTGTTTGAAAGTGCAGATCGCGGAGACTTTAAAAGATAGATAGTTCAAGTTTGCATATTTAGACTCTCCTTTTTCCTCTTCACTAGTATTAAATGAACTCCATGAAATGAATAACTCCATTTAAGGGGCAGCCTTTATACAAAACTGTCTCCCATTTTTAAGTTTTTGTAAGAAAATTTTCTTGTTTTGCATGTTTTTGGCTAATAATTTTTTGTTAATACTTAATACTTAGCATTAAATCTTCCTCCTGTGTAAATCACAATAATTAAATGAGTTTTAATTAAAAAAAAATTAAGGCTCTAGCATGGTGTTCTTATGCAAGTGGCGTGGAGTGTATATTTTTTAACTAGCTATCCGTACATATTAAAGATTTTTGTGGTTTTTACAACATATTTACAATAATTGCAACTAGAGGGCAACTCTCCGTCTAAAACCGAAACGTATTTGTGGCACTTTTAATTGCACTAACTACTGCGACCAAGCCTTGTTCGCCTTGATTCAACTCAAATTGCCGCTGGGCAGAGACACCAACGTGTTTGTGGCATTTTTCTTCCGCTAAGTTACCCGCTCTCCATTAGACAGTCATCCATCCATCCATCCATCCATCCATCCATCCATCCATTCATCCATTCAACCGTCTGACTGTCTGTCTGCCTGTCTGTCTATCTGTCTTAAATGCTGTGACTATTGTTGCCATACTTGCGCTAAATACCGCCTATGGGCAAATGGCTACAATGGCTGCCGCTGACCGTTAAACTTGTTAGTGGGTGTGGCAGTAAAAGTGTGTAAAAGAGGTGCAGAATTTGCGAAGCCAATATGCAATGAAAAGTGTGTGTATGCGTGTGTGTGTCTGTGTATGTGGGTGTGGGTGTATGTGAATGACAGTAACAGTAATAGAAAGAGAAGAGTAGCGTAGCAGAATGCAATATGTACTTTGATTTTTCACTTGAAGCGTATAAGTAATATTGCGCATACGGCATGTTGAACGAGTGTTTCGAGTGGCATAAAGTAGCAGCAACGACAACGGCAACGGCAAAGGCAACGACAAAGACAATCGATTTGTATCTGGGTGTGTGTATGTGTGTGTGTATGAGTTTCAGCGTATTTGAGTGTGTTCAATTTACAGTGTGTAAATTGTGCAAAAATCTTTTAGTTCTATGTTATATGTATGTTAGACTTTGTATTTGTTTAGACATGTGTGCTTGTGTCTGTGTGTGTGTGTGTGTGCGTATATGTATATATTTTCAAGTGCAGTACATAAATGTTATATGTACCTACACATATCGTATGTATCTGTATCCGTGTGTATCTGCACGTGTCAAGTGCCTGCAGTAAGCTGCATACCGCAATGCCTATTTGCTTTGATAGACTAAAGTGCATGCGAACAGTATATAACAAAACAATACAATACAATAAAAAAAGAAAAAACTCAGTGCAGCAAACCAAACTAAATTTAAACGAACGAACAAAACTAAACGAAGCGAAGCGAATTGAAATAAAACGAAACTCTCAACAGCAATATGCAAAAAGCCGGGCGGCCTGCATTGCCAACGTCATTGTTGCCATTGCTGTCGTCATCATTTCCATTTCCATTTCCTTTTCCATTTTCATTTCCATCGTCATCATCCACATCATCATTATCATCACATGCACATCCACATCCACATCCACATCCACATCACCGTCATCATCATCATCATCATCATCATCATCACCATTATCGTTGTAGTTTGCATTTCGTTTCGCCTTCAAGGTAGCATCGCTCAGTAGGTCAAAAAGCGCATTCACCTATTGAGTTATTCTTTGCGCTAACTGATTCAACGAGGTTTGTTCAATAAATTATTAGAACGTTATGCATAAAGATTGTTTGTATATTTTCTAACTTCTAAATAAGAAAGTTCAGTATGAGATACTCTGTACTCAGTCTCTTTGTGGCTCTTTTCTCTAGTATTCCGATTTAGATTTCTGTAAGCTAATTTATTCTGAATTAACATTGCATGATGTTTTCGGCTTGAAGCATAGTACTCACTTCAATAAAAACATTAAACAAAAAAAAAAAAAAAAAAACCAAAAACTTCATACACGAAAGTGACACAGCAATTTTTTATAGATTTCGACTTTGGTTGGTTTGCAAATTGCTCGGAAAAAAAAACCCGTCGATGCTACAGAACTTCGAGAGACTTAATTTTTGATACTTATGTTTCTGCATCAATAATAAACTGATGTGTGTGACTAATGTTTTTATAACACGAGCTAAATTTGGTCAAAATGTCCTAAGTTTTTTTTTTTGTCTCACTTGTTTCATGTTGGAATTTTGCATTAATGTCAAAAGGAAAGAACATTGCGTATTTAGGTTCAATGCTACAGAACGCCATATCATGCTGGTCTTCAGTTTTGAGCAGCTAAGCACGTATGTGACGTAAGTTGAGTCCGATAGCGTTCCCCCGTGATCGTTTCATGCGGTTTGAGCAGCTCGTAATAGATCACGCCGCGCCGGTCCCATCAAATACAGAGCACAAGCTTCATGCCGTGAATATTCGGCTTTGCGAAGGATGTTGATGACTGTCCGGGCAAAACCCATGAATTTTTCGTAATGGAGCCACTTTTCATTGCCAGTCACAGTGCGACGCAAAGAAACCCTTACTTTTTTTTGGCATTCGAGGAGCTGTTCACAAGCGAAAAATCGCCTTTCGACGTCCCGCGGCTTCAATTCGTATGGCACCTTGCTTTGGCATCAATCCCATGGCTTTTAGACGTTTGCTGACTGTCGACTCACCCACGCCCAATGATTCTGACAACTCCTGAAACGTTTGGCATTGGTCCACATATCGCAGTGATTCCAATACTTCGTCTTCAAACTTTTTGGGTTGACCCGGCCGTTCCTTATCTTCGAGCTTAAAATTACCACTTTTAAAGCGACCACACCACCTTCAACACGATTGTTCAGATAGAGTATGCTCGCCGTAAACTTCCACTAAGATTCAATGACCCTCGGTCGCACTTTTCTTCATATTAAAGTAATGAAGAAGAACTCACCGCAAAAACACTTTATCTGGTATGAAATTCGACATTTTCGAGGCAATGTTTAGTATTGTTGTTTACGTTTCAAACAAAGGACACAAGTTGCCAAAGACTAAGGTTAGGTTGAGTGACCGGTGCAATAGAACTTACTTTAAAAAGGTCCGTTGTGGTACCACAGATCTCATATTTTGAGAAAGAGAGAGGGAGAGAGAGAGAGAGACAGCTTCTTCTACAGCCATAGGCGCCCCACTTATGGAATTTTACCATGTTACTTATCTTAGTTTTGAAGATTTTTTCTGAAAGTTTATTTGGAAAGTACTCTGCCTTACTCCGTACCTAAGATTGATTTTGACGTTACATTTTTGTGTGAAAACCCATTTTCGGAACACAGTAGTCAGTGTGTTGTGGTAGATCACTATAGTAGTTTAGGATCGTTGTATGGCCAACTATAAGTCGGTTTCTGATTGTAATCTATCTAGAGCTGGTCACTTTACTAGAACGTCGTACATAAGCATGGATCTTACTACAGCACAATATATTGTAAAGAGATTAAAGTTAAAAAAAGTACCCATTTCTTGCCTATTGATTTTTTTTTTTTAATTCAAAAAACACATTTCTAGCTTTTTCACTCTTTTTGCGAAGTTTTCATTTAATAGAAGCTTTGTATAAAAAATGAAATCGTGCACTCCTCCGAATTTTATACTTATATCGTACAGTTTTGGGTATATCAGGTACCTTTTATCTTGTACCTTCTTGTAAAGAGTACAAGCTCTGTTTCGTTAGGGTGAATAAAAGAAATATGTGATGAGGACAGCCAATTTTATACATTTTGACATCACAACAAACCCAATATACCCTGCTATAATTACATTAGTCTACAAATAAAGACGTTCTCGTGTCTGTGGATTATTAGTTGAAGCTAAAAAATTACACACATTGTTTTTATTGACAAAAATACTACTAGTAATTTCAATTGCAAGCATCACAGCTGGTTACATTTTTGTTTGTCGACGTTTGCAGAATCCCAAATTGTAGTTGGTGCTCGAGTTGTCAATCACTGGTTGTCGCAATTTAGCCATTGGTTGACGTTTTCTGTTGACGCATGTTCAAATAACATAATTTACACGATTGACATGAAAGCGTCAAATTTGATTGCCACAAATGTACGTCAACGTAGAGCTCAAACAAATTGACGTAAAAAAAATATTGTGCGTTTACATGATTTTAGTCAATCGTCTGAACTCGGCAAAATACGTCACAAAGCAAAACCTTGTGAAATGTTTTAAATAATATTTTATTTTGTACAAACTTCGTATGTAGGTTTTTAGGCGAAGTCTGCCGTCATTTCATTTTCTTTCTATTTTTTCTTTGTATCTCTCTCTCTCTCTCTCTTTCTCTCTTTCCTACGCTGTGGCGCATTCGTTCTATGCTTTTGCTCTAACATGCTACTTCCTCACATTGTTTCGATGCCTGCTTGGCTGTCAGCCATTTAAGGATTCCTTACACTTCGCATTCGCTGCTCAATATTATCAACGCTTTATGTTCGTCTCTCGTTTCTCGTTGCACAACTTGGCACATATGTTCTGTAAAACCAGTACTTTGTCTATGAGTGTATCTTTCTATAGGTGTGTGTATTAGTTTAGCAAAAAACTGCACAATTAGCTGCCTGCTTAGCAGTTTTCTCGATTTTCCCTGCGCCCTTATCTATCTTAAACTGGCTGGCAGTAAATTGTGCAATTTTTTGCTAAACTCACACACACACGTTTAGAGATACACATATACACATATATATGTGTGCTCAGTTTGGTTTGCAATTCTATCATAAATAGAGAAGAATAACGCTTGCAAATAGTGCAAATTTATTTTGAAAATCGTAATTCACTTCGGGAATGTTACCGGGCACTACGTCCATTTTTTGGTCGACATAATCGTACATCCGAGCAATAAATTCGATTAACCATGGTTCGTTTTCGCACCACGTGTACTCTAAATAAAAAGTGGTCATAAATTGGACTTTCAGAATGCACCCACATCTAAGACAGCTCACATGGCTGAAATCATATTTAAACACTAATTTCATAAAATTATTTTTTATTAACATGCCAATTTTCAGTTTGAGATTATGTAATCTCAGTATTTTAATTCAATTCAAAGTTCTACAGCTTTCAAAAAACAACATATATTAGCAAAATTTGCAATGTCGCAATTGGCGGACTGATGAGAGCTTGTAGCTTAGCTCGAAGCAGCCTTGCATGCAGTCGTATTTGGAATGTTCTGCTGCATGAATAAAACAATGGAATATCAAGTTTAATCTAGAAAAAAATCAATAACAGTAGTCCAATTATTCGTTATAACGAATGTATTATACCACAAGTCACCGAAGTATGCTATCTTGGCGTAGTACTTGACAAACGACTCAAATGATGAACACACATCTTCGGTGTTTTACGAACATGTTATGGCAAGCTGAAACGGCTTAATTGTCTGTTACGAAGCGATAGTAAACTGTCTTTGACAAATAAGTTACTAGTCTATTGTCAAATTGTTGTTGCTTTCTGGAAATATGGCATTGAAATCTGGTGCACAACTGCTAAATCCAATTTAAACAAAGTGCACAAGCGAGGCAGTCTAAAGCCCTACGAAGATTCTGTGGATGTGACTGGTTTGCGCGAAATAATAATTCACAGATATCTTTGTCTAGAAGAAAGAAGACCTATAAGACTGCAAACCCCTTCGAATCTTCTGTTGAATAGCTCCTTATGACATTTGTACAATTTTTCATTTACGTAATTTTCCTTAATTTACAGTACATATGTATATATAACTTTAAGACATATACACTCGTGTTTCGGTTTTCGAATCCGAATTCATTGTTCGGATTTGGTTTCGTTAAAATGGTGCGTATTGCAATTTCAGAAAAATTTCTTTAGTTTAATTTACCAGACCTTGAGAATATGAATTACTTACTGCTATTTCCAAGTGAATTCAAATAGCGAAATTCTTTTTAAATTGATATACGAATCATTTTAACAATATTATAGCGACAATACAAAACAGTTCACTATTATTTGATAATGCTGAGAATGTTAAGTATGACCAACAAGTTTAGCTTAATATAAGGTTGGGCGGTATAAGCACTTCGACAACACGCTCGACAAACGCCTCAAAGAAATATTGATTCCTCATCTTTTAAAATGTTTACCAACACACAACACGGTTTCAACTGATGTTCGCCAACATGTTGGTAAGTCCATTTGTTGCTTATTTCTATGGCGTTATTCACTTTGACTTTTTTGTTGTAATTTTTTACCAAATTGAGAGAGCTGAGAGAGGGATAGAGATCATGTCTTTGTGATTGGCCCAAGTCGTTACCTGGTTTTTACCTACCATAGATGCAATACTTTAAAAAATTTACATACGTCCCTACTTCTCTTTGCAACCTGTCAAACAAGCGAATATGTTGGGTTTAAATACTTAGCACAGTCACACATCAGCAGCGAGCGAGCCGGACTACAGCCAACAACAAATGGTTATAAATGCAGAAGCAAGCGAGTGCGGAACTACCACATATCAAGGGTCAGGTTACAGGTCGTATGGTGGTTGCTTGTTTTAATATTTAATATTAAAACAATAGCAAATTTACGACGCAATCAGATTATTAGCTGTATTTATTTTATCGCTTTATTATGCATATTGAAATAAATTATCTTATAAATCATTTTCGATGCTTTTACATCTATTTAGCGTCTGAATATTTGCAAGCAAGCTTTAAGTTTTTATATACATAGTTATATTATTGATCAGCCTAATGAGACGAGCCGATGTAGTTTTGTTCGTACGTGTGTCTCGGAGACTATAAAAGACACAAAACTGTATGACTATATTATTAAATTCACACTGGATAATAGTGACACAGGTGTTTCGTTGGTCCGAAAAAATTGCTCTTTTTTCAAATTTTAAAGATGCATAATGGGTGTAAGAACCTAACATCTGTTTTTGCTGTTTCAGTTTGTTGTTATCCAAATGACCGAAATATTTTGGTTTGCTTTACGAGTGCCCGAGTGTTTTCGACTTTTAAATCGGGCAACAATGAAAAATGAGTTCAAAATTTTATGGTAACTTCAAAATGAAAAACATTTGGTATTTTGATGAAAACAAGTGAGAAATAGAGTGAGTATTATTAAAACGCACCACAGTTTATACTTGGGAAATAGCTGCCAAACATATTGGCACATTGAACAGTTTGATCGCACAAGTTCCAGATGCTGCAATTATTCTAGTTCAATTTACATGGCATAATTTCAAAGCAAATAGTATAGAAGTTTCCTTCTTTAACTGAAATTCTCTGTATCGTTTTTAGATGACGTTGTCGCTTCATGACCTAATTGCGCTTTCGCTGTTGCTGCCTTTGCATTATACTTTTACTTCTGTTATTACGTTTTTCTTGTGCTACCTATCAGATTTCTGACGTAAATCAGCAACAATTGATGTATTATGTTTCAGTTGAACAATTTCTCGTTGAGTGGTTAAAGGTTAGTGCGACAGGCAATTGGTGCTACTTATGTATATCTATATATACCACATGATCGGGTTCAAGTTAGCTTTTTTCTTCATTGCAAACACATTTTCAAGCAACGTTACTGCTGATTTTCTATCAGTAGAAAGCTTAGTGTTTTTATACCCTGCTACTACTGTTTGCCCTGTGGTTGAAATTCAACCTTTGTAGGGACAATACAAATCCGTTCAGTGCTATTTGCTATTTCAGTGCTATATTTTGAGAACGTTAAGTATAACAACATGTTGTGGTCATCATAAGTTTGGCTCGTAATGCTGAGAGCGTTAAGTATGACCAACATGTTGTGCTAAACATGTTGCGACAACACACACAGGCCGAAGATATATTCCTCTCTCTCTCTATATATATATATATATATATATATATATATATATATATATATATATATATATATATATATATATATATATATATATATATATATATATATATATATATATATATATATATATATATATATATATATATATATATATATATATATATATATACGCTCTCTCTCTCCCCTCTTCTAATATTTTCCCAACAACACTATGAACTCACGCTCTCAACTGATGCTTGCCAACATGTTGGCAAGTCCATATGTTGCTTTTTACAAATTGAGTGAGCTGAGAATCTGAAGAGAGCTCAGGTCTTTGTGATTAGCTTAAAGCATTAACAGGATTTTACCTACCTTAGACGCAAAACCTTAGAAAGAAAAAATTGCATTCGTCCCTACTCCTCTTCACAATCTGTCAAAAAAAAAAAAAAAAAAAACAAAAAATCAAGCGAATATGTTGGGTTTAAATGTATTAAAAAAGTTTATGGGGTAGCCGCTGTACAAATCCGGCTGCAATTTTTAAGTTTTTATATCAATATTTTTTGTTTGTTTTATTGTTCATTACGCTGTAAACTCCCAATTTGTGTATATAACTTAAATACATTTAAAATATTACGCTTCTATGAGAGTTAGCCCCCATAGAATATTGTCAAGATCGGTTCACTATAAGCGGTAGCTCCCATACAAACATGACCTCCTATTTGTATGGAATTTTATTGATTTTAATTAAGCTAGAATATTTCATTCATACATAAAATTCCATATAAGGTCAGATCGGGCCGCTTTAAGGGGTAGCCCCCTGCAAATCTGTGTAAAAATATTTTGTTTTTATTATTAATTAGTTCTAAAATTACGTCAACTCTTATCAAATATACCACATACATCATGATAGGAGCACTAAAGAATCTAATCTATGGTTCATAGTAGAAGCCTTAAATATATGATGCAGACTATCTCAAAGTCGAGTATTAATTATGCGAGATGTGTTGTGCGACTTTCTGCATACAACATGAAATTGTGTAGGGTATTATGTAATTGGGTACATTGAATATAACAATTGTTTGGTTTTCCATCTTAAAGATCTCTGAAAATTTCTTAAAATTAAATCATAAGTAGTATTTTAAGTGTCAAATTTTTAGTTTCGCAAGCCTACATCAGATATTTGATTTCTTATTATATTTGTAGGATATCGTTTGAATTTCTTGAGAACCATAAAATTTTTTGTGTGTTTAAATCAACAAGTCGATTCGCAGAAGTCCTGTATTTGTTATAACCTAATTTGCTGACCTAAAGCATGGTAATTCAAGTAAGATACTTCTATGATGCTTCCCAATAAAGTGTGGAGAAAAAATAAGAATGAAAAAAACAGAAAAACCAGAGAAGATTTGGCTGTAGTGTACTAAAGTGCTGCAATGTTATCAAAGTTAATGAGATTTACTTTTGTTGCTCTGCTGCTTTTTACATAAAATTGCATTTGGGTGCACTTACATTCAAGGCTGCCAAAAAGATGAAAAGTTTTGAAAGGTTTCTCCTACTTTTTTGAAGTTGAAACTCTTTTTTTTTGTGTCTGAGTGTGTGTGTGTGTGTGTGAGTGTGTATGTGGACTGTCACATACTAATGAAGTTTGCCAAAATTAATTGCACGTAGACAAAGTTTTCCATTTGAGTTTTTCATGTTTATCGTGTGGAAACACTTGAAAAACGCAGCTGAACGCAATGCAACGCAACGGAACGCAACGCAGTCACAGTTTTTCATTACGTTTGTTGCACGTAGCAACTCGTATTACAAATGTTGGTTATTTATTTTTTGTATATGTGGTTTTTTTTTGCCCTTTCTGTTTTGGTTATTTTTGCAACATGCATCTGAAACCTTTCAGGGCGTGTAGACAGATCAGAAACACCGCAAATTGCTAAACTAAACTCAAACAATACTTCTTTGTTTTTTTTTATTTTTTTTTTTTTTTTTGTTAAGATTCATCATTACAAGTTTGCTAGTTTTATTTGCAACTCGTGTTTCATTTGTATTGTATATTTAGTTTTTTGTTGTTGAATTTTTCGACTGAGTTTTGTTTGTCTAATTACCGCAAAATAAAAGTTTCCATTGCTTATTACAACTGAACTTTTTAATGCGTAACAAACGAAAAATGAATCCTGCATCTTGTAACATTTTTACTTTTTATGCCATTTAGAGTATCGTGTGAACCGCTATTATCAATTTGTCTGAAAGTTTGTACATACATACAAAGTATATACATATATTCTTGATCAGCTCGACGAGACTAGTGGATCTAGCTATGTCCGTCTGTCTGACTGTACGGATCAATATTTAAGATATTTTAGTAGTTAATAGAGTATTCAAATTGACATGCCATGCCTACTTTTTGGGCTATCTCCAATGGCAACATACACTTTTGCCTTTTTGTATGGAAAACATTTTTATTGAGTTGAAATTTGACTTGACTTGACTTCTTATGGACGGAGGTTTCACATAAATGTCAGGGCGCGTTTTCCGTCCACTTTTGTGGTTTTGTATGAAAAATATTCTTTTTACAGTCAATATCAGCTTAAAATTGAATATTGTGGCTTCTTTCCCCTTTTCAGAGGCAGCAACCGCTCAAACCCGGAACCAGCTTTTGTGCTTTTTTATGAAAAACTTTTACATTTCAAGCAAAATCAAAGTGAAAAATGCTGGAAACATTTATTGTGAATTAAAATATATTAAATACCATTAAGTTTTGAAAATAATATCATTAAAATAGGCTCTCTTAACAGAACTCTAACCGAGAGGTTCAATTTTGTATGACTCTGTTGCATAGCTCGGCCTGGTTCACACCAATGCTTTGAATGATGTTTTTCTTCAGCTGGTCATTGTTGTTGGTTTCTTGTCATAAAACAGCGACTTAATGTAGCCCAGAAAAAATAGTCTAAATCACACGAGCTCTGCAGCCATAGCATATCTCCTCTTCTGCATACAACGAGTTTTTGGCATTATTCTTGCAACAAATCCAATGTAACGCCTGATGTGTGACACGCTGTGTCGTCTTGTGGGAACCACATGTCAAAAAGTCTCCACACCAAACAGTTAGTTTCTCCGGTTGCAATTGAGACTCTAATACTGCTGTAAATTACACTCTATCAAAACGCGAACATTTTGCTTGTTCACGAATGCTTACAACCAAAAATGTACTTCATCATTGCAGATGATTTTTTCGCCAAAATTTTTTACATTTCCAACTGTTTCAAAGCCCAATCAGGCAACGTACGACATGCTTGGTGGTTTTGGTGGTCTTCAGTTGAAATCGCAAAAAGGCTAATTCTTTGTGCACGTGGGGGAATCGAGCGATTACGTCTTCACAGTTACACTTTCAGCATTATTTACGCTTGACCGCGCGTTTCGGCGTCGTACCGCGAAAATACGCTTATTTGATTGCTCGTATGGAGCATAATTTCGTCTGTAAATATTTCATATTATTTATTCGGAATAGAACATGACTTTTTACCAAAAATTTTAACAATTCCGTCGATTTGCTGAATGTTGTTGCGCTTCACGGTAAAATTTTAACTATGACAGTATAATAATCTATCAAAGTTCCGACATAACTGTTGAAAAACATCTATTAATTACGCAAACCGAAATATCAGAACAACTGCAACAACAACAACAAAAATGAAAAACAAATTATAATTCAATAATAATTGAAAATATTTTAGTTTTTCATCGTTTCTTTGCCAAATGTATGCTCTTATAGTATTTATTCGCAACTTAGCACACAAATATGTTGACATCTTGTGGCTAGTGTGTACGAGTACTGTGCAGAAATATCTTCCATACCAATGATTTCGAAGTAAAATCAATAATAAATTTTTAATTTGAAATGCACAAAACATATCGGATTAGTTAAGAATAATACTAATAAATAGTGCTGTAAAAATAAGTGGAATATTATGGAATGCACATACTGACAGAACAACAGCAAGGATAACACAAACCACGAACATAATATGTATTGTATTTCATTCTGCTTGGATTTGACAAGTCTGGCCGAGATGTAAAGGAGTTGGAAGCACATAATTTCATTTTCGCATAGAACTAGTATACTGCGACTACATGACTTCATTGGACTTTATGTCGCTTACAGCTTCTTATATGCTACAACTTTAATGCATTTTTTTATACACTGCAGCATGTTTACGCAGAAGTTGTTATCACTTTGTCAGCAAGTTTGTTATGCAATGACAACAACTTTGGATTTCACAGTGAATCTGTTTAAATGAAAATCATTTAACATGGTAAAAAGCAAGTGAGTGTTGTTCACAAAATTTCTGATATTAGCTTTATTATACCATGCACACATAGTGTGAAAGTGTATTATCAGTTTGTGAACAGGTTTGTAACGCATTAATCTCATAAAGCATATATATATTCTTGTTCAGCTCGACGAGATGAGTCGATCTAGCCATGTTTGTATGTCTGTCCATTTGGTAGTTGTTGCGCAATTTTTGGGCACCCATTTTTAAAGATATCCAACTGTAAAGCGGCACATGGCTTTATTTTTATTGTAGTCACATTTTGACATACCACGCCCACCTTATGGTAACCCTCATACAAACCTACTGCCCACTTTTGACTTTTAGTAAGAAAAACTGTCTTTATTGCTGTCAATGTTAACTTTAAAATTGACGTAGTGGCTTCTTAAGGATAAACTCTTCCAATATATTCACTTTTTGGGGTAGCGCTCATACAAACCACCAGCTCAGTTTTGACTTTTTGTATGAAAACTTCTTTGTTTAAGTCAATATCAGCTTGAAATTTGATATGATAATTGAAATTTCTTATGGATGGCCGCCTCACATAAATGTACTAATGGGTGTGCTCTGCCCACTTTTGGGGTAGCCTCCATACAAACCTACAGCCTGCTTTTGTGTTTTATAATATGAAAAGCTTTTTTATTAACTTCAATACTTGGTTGAAATACGATGTGGTGTCTTTTTCTGGACAACCGCTTAACAAACATAGACTAATGGGCGTGTCCCGCCTACTTTTTGAGTTAGTTCCATACAAACCCACCCGCTTTCACCTCTAAATCAACGCTATCCAGCCATAGCACCATGGGAACGATCACCTTCTTGTTTTCACACACATACGAACAAACACAAACCGAAGTCGGCTGCTTGATACTAAAGACAAATAAAAATTTGCATTGGTTGCATTGGTGTTGTATTCTGACACACTGTAAAAATTATGACTCAAAAGTTTCTAGCCTAACGTCGAGCTGCTCGATCGACATGCTCTACTATGTGAATCGCCCTTTACAGTACGACAAAGATATGGAAAATGTTTTTCTCTATTCTTCCAATTGAAATCAAAGGAACTGAAAGAAAAAAAAAATTGGTACAAATATAGCAAATTGAGAGAGCTGAGAGAGAACTCTGTCAGTTAGAGTCTTTGTGATTGGCCAAGGGCGTTACCTGTCGTTTACTTATTTGGACGTAATACTTAAAAAAAAAACAAATTACATTTGTCCGTGCTCCTCTTCACACTTCACGAATAAAAAAAATCAAACGATTATGTTGTGGTTTAGGAGGGTGTGAATGGAAATTTATATACAAATATTTAACCCAAAACGAAAGCACTAAAACAGCGTACAAAAACTTCGGTGATTACCTAACATTACATTTAATCTTCACTGAGATACAATTGAATTTTCACTTGTCATTTGATGCAACAACGTTGTTGTATCTAAACCAAGTCAGTGTGCTGGTTCTTGAGCTTATTCGATAAAGTCTTTATCATTGTTGGTGCCAGTTTATCTGCTGCTGCTGCTGCTGCTGCTGTTTGGTCAAAATTTATTGGCTCCATGGGTTCTACTGGTGCGTTACTATAAATAATACTGCAAAATATGCTACGTGTGCCATCGCAACAAGTATACCCGTACTATGAGGAGATGGTTGGAAGGAAGAGTTGTGCGAATAAGAAAGTTGGCGAAAGTGTGCGAGCCAAGTGTAAAACTGTCTTCATTTATTTAATTGCATCTCTATATAATGTATATCATACAACTACCAGTCCGTCGCTTGCCATGTTTCAGGATATTTATTAAAAGTGCTGTGGTTGCTCAAACCGGTAAGGACATGACTATATTGCTGCATGGGGAGTTGCTGCTTACACAGAAAAAAGTTTCGTTGATTAAATCAAACAAAGCCAACAGCAGTTTTATGGTTATTTTACTGCCCAGCCCATATATATTTTGTGTTTGTTTTTCAAATATTTCTGAAAAAAAAACAGAAAATTTTTGTAGAGTTATGGAACTGTGGCAATATATATTTGTTAACGTGACTGAACTCCTCTTAAACGGCTGGACCAATTTTGATGAAGATTTTTGTGTATGTTCATGGGGATTCGATCGAGATTGGTATATATTAACAATTCGATCCACTGTGAATGCCCGCGAGTGTTGCTGGCCCAAAAAATTTTATATTTTGGTGGTTAATGGGATCGAAGTGGGAAGGGGAAGGGAAAGGGAAAGGGAGGTGTTGTGAAAGTGGTGGAAGGGAAAGTGTCGGCAGAGAAAAAGGGGTTCGCTCAGTTGAAAATAAGATGCACTGGAAAAATTAGCGTTTCCATTAACACGGCAGAGAAAAACAAAGGGGGACGTAGCAGCGGATGACGGATACGCTAGAATTGCTAAATAAGGACAGATTGTTGGTAAAAATTTGATCAACTCAAAACTGTGAGTTGCACTTCGTGTACGCTAGTACTTTTGTATACAGAATAGGTTAAACCATTTATAATGTTCAAACGGATCTAATGTGGCATACGAAGCCTCGGCATCAAATTTTAAATTAAAAGCTCAAGAAACAAAAGACTATTTACATACAAAAATAAAAAAGTGGTCGGTGAGTGTAAGCTATGCCATGTATTATGCATGGAATTGAAATTTTTGGAATTACAGCGAGCCTCCATATCCATTTTCAGATTGATATTTCTAAAACTGAGGGACTAGTTTGCAATGTGACTGACGGATAGAAAGTGAGACAGATGAACAGATAAAGGAATATGAATAGATTGATACCTGTTCATGCAAAATAATATACTCGACGGGTTCTTCGATGCGCTCTTTAATGCGTTATAAACTTTGTATCAAATTTTTAGTAGTATAATACTACACAGTTTTGGGTTTTTGTTTGAAAATCTTTCTTTAAGAGCCAATTTCAACTTGAAATTCAATATGGTTACATTTTGTGGAACGAAGCTTCATATATAAAGGGTGTTTTTTTGAGCGCTGTACAACTTTGAATTAGTTTAAAATACTGAAATAACAAAATTTTAAACTGAAAATTGGCTTTAGTAGAAAGTAGTAATGAACTATGTGGGGTATTCTGGTATTCGGCATGTGGGCTCGGATGTGGCGCATTCTGAATATTCAATTTTTGAAGCAATGGCGACCATATCTCGACAATGGTTCGAACAATGTTATATTCCAAGTCGTCCAAAATTCCTAGTTTGTGCGCATAAACCAAGTTTGACTTTCAATTCAAAGGCGTAAAATCGCACGATTCGCCAAATGTTTCTTTCAATAAATCGCATTGTTCGGGCGTTAGTAACTTCATAATAAAATGGCATACCAAACTGAGCACACATGTCAATAGTGTTGCCAGATCTGAGCGCTTTACCACAGTTTAATTCCTGTCGAAAAATGAAACCTATAAATAAAAACACCCAGTATTTATCCATATATAGTATTTCAAGACTAATCAGTTAAGTTTTAGATGTATATTAAATCTTTTCGTGTAGTTTTTTTCCCCCGTGTAGTTTTCGCTGACTATGGTGTGTGGTGTGTAGTGTGTGCTGTGCAGAGTTGCACTGAGTCGATGATTTTGCTCATTGGATTTTGCATTGCATTTTTTCACCTACGTACTTAGATAAATTGTCACAATGTCGTCTTTAGATGCTTAACTTAGCAGAGCTGATTTTCTTTTGCTGTGTGAGCTACTTTTTCATTTCCTTGGAGATTTTCATAGCACACGTATTAATTATACACTGTTGCTCCAAGTGTCAAGTGTTGTAATATTTTTGCACTTCGTTTAATTTTCATGCGTTTTCTACGTTTGCAAATGCAGCATTAGTTTCTTGGGTTTTAAATTTTCGCTAGTGCGATTCCTATGGGTTTTGCTAAACTATATCCTTTTGTGCATAATATATTCTTGTCTATGTTTGCTTGTTTTATTGTATGCCAAAAACGTGCCAAATCCTTTTACCAGCTACAGCGTATTAATTTGTCCGTCTGTCTGTCCAAATACTTTTTACATTTATTCCACGTTTATATTTGCGGTTTTTTCTGTTTTCTTTTTTTTGTTTTTTTTTTTTGTACGAATTTACACTTAACCAAATCGGAAGCTGGCAGTAAATATAACAAGAAAAAGTTGAACAATAACCATTAAAGTCATTTCGTATTGTTGGTTTAATAGTTTCATTCCGCGTGGAATTTTGAGTTGGTCCTGCAAATCACGTAAATGAAAAGGTAAAATACAATAAATTCTTGCACAGGGGTTTATTTATTCTCTTTTTTTTTTGCTTGCATTGTATAAAATTTTTCTTTTTGTTTCAAATAAATTCTCTTGTGGTTTTTATTATGTTTTTATTTTGGCTTTCCAAAAACGTTCATTCACTCCACAGAAAACAGTTTACAACATATTGAAGTTGAAGTTTTTGTAGTTTCTATGGTATTTTCAAAACAAATTCCAATATTATAGGTAAATCCTAGCTCCGAATTTTTTATTCCGTACTAGACAGAAGTAATATGCTCATTCATTTTCCAGTTCACCATAAATCTCGCCAAAGATGATCCTGTGGATCTATACTTTAATGGTGAGACCTATAGTAACTTACGCCGCACTTGTATGGTGGCCTAAACTGCTGCAGACATGTGCAATATGGCCGAGTGACAAACTGAAACAGCTTACTTGCCTGAGCATGTCGGGCGCCATGAGAACATATTCCACTGCTGCAATGGAGGCGATCATCGGTCTACCTCCGCTGCACATTTTTATTCAATCCTCAGCAGCATTAGAGGATCTGAGACTTCAGACTATAGACAGTCGTACGCTAGGTTAACTGGGTCACTCTAGTATCCTTAAACTTATCCCTGGCATCGAAATCTGCAACGTTTCAGATTGTTTGTCCACGGAACTGCGTTTCGGCAGACGCTTCTCAGTTCTTAACAGTCGATCAGACTGGGAGGGGGCTAGCCATGGTACTGGACCATCTACGATTAATTGGTTCACCGATACAGGCACAGGTGCGGGTGTCTTCGGACTCAAAACCAGGATCTCTATTGCCATGGGTGTCTGGCCCACGGTTTTTCAATCTGAGGTCCACGCCATCGAGGTCTGCGCCCGACATCTTTTGGATAAAAGTCCCAACCATTTTTTCAGATAGCCAAGCGGCTATTAATGCATTATCCACTTGGCACTTCTCCTCGAAACTGGTTCTTCTATGTTACGACATCCTCCAACAACTGGCCATCGGCTGTAAAGTCGCTATTTGTTGGGTACCTGGCCACAAGGGAATCGAGGGCAACGAAATTGCTGATGAACTAGCCAGGTCTTAGGTAGCGTTACTGGCTGATTGAGCCACTTTCGTTGCGACCACTTGCTTGTCATGCGGCTCCGGGCCAGACACTACGTCACGTACTGGTTTTTTAACCTCTCTGGAACTATCTTAATCAGCTGTACTTATGAAACATTCACAACAGCCAGCTTCATCTTTTGAAAACGGATCGAATTTGTACACCCGTTATAATATGGAGCTTCTTCATGCATGGTTGAGCCATTTTCGATAAAGTGTATTCCGCTAACGTGCTATGCTTTCTCAAACTGGCTATATACGGGTCCGATGAAGTTAACAAAAGATCTTCTATGGGATAATTTGCGTACACTCTTTCGCGTATAAAACTTTCAGCTCTGACGGACTTCTGCTGCCTACACGGACAATTGACCAATAATATTACTTCCAATATAGAGTACTTTGTATAGAGTAGCGGGCATTGTGTAGAATTTCAAATACAAATTTGCAGTGTCCTCTTTATATCTGTGAAAGTCTTCAATGTCTATTGAAAAGCCGGCACTGAGAGTCCTTAATATAGTTCACAAACGAAATTATTAGCTTCAAATTGATGTCAGCTCTCACAGCTGAAATTTGAGAATTTGTTAAAAAACGTTCTGCAGTATTTGCATCATTAATTGATATGTTTTTCCACACTCGCAATGGAAAAGGACAATAACAAAAATCTATACAAACATAACTTGTTTACATGTTGGTCAATCGCAATTGTATTGCATAGATTTGCCTTTTATTGTTCCACATCCATATTTACGCGTAGGCCAGCTTCTTCCTACAGTTGTTAATTGCAATAACCAAGAGCTTTCATACAAAAATAGAAAAATATATGGGCGAATTATTTGTAACTGCTAATTGTCGTATTGAGGATTTTAAACCTTTGTTGGACTTCAATAATATTTATGACGTTTATGGAAAAGTATATCAGCTATTGTAAAGGCTTTTCCTTTTGGTTTGATTCAAGTGCTTCAAGCAAATTGTATTTTACATTTAAACACTTTTGATTTGTTCCCAAACATGATAGTGTTGTGAATGTTTTCCACGCACTTTAATTGGGGCCCGGTGTAAAAATATATTGAGCAAGCACAGCATGGCTGTGCATTTTCGATATATAAGTTGTTTTGTTGTTGTTGTTGTTGTTGTTTTTGGTCAAGGTAAGGATATATGAAAAAAAATTAGGTAATCTCGGCACAAGTCTTTGAAAAATTCGTCTCATGTCCAGAACATCGTGCATAATGCACTGCATCGATCCAAATGAGACCTCAAGGTCGGCTGTTATCTTCCTGACGATTTTCAAGCATATACCTCTGGACCGAAATTGACCCGGACTGGTGGATTTAAACCGAACCGGTAAACCGAATCGGTTCGGTTCGGTTCTTCATCTTAAGGTGGTTGTCACTGTCATTGACATGCATGCCAAGTTTGACAGCTGCTTGTTTACAACGCAACAAGTTTGTATGGCGATTTTTAACATGGAAAAAAAGAAAAATTGAACAACGAGTTTGCTTGAAATTTTGTGTTTCCAATGGAATAACGGCAACGGAATCATTCAAAATGTTACAAAAGTGTTTTGAGGACTCTACTTTACCGAGAAGGCAAGTATTTGAGTGGCATAAAGCAAGTCGTCCATGCACCTCTGTTAACGACAAAAACATCGAAAAAGTGATGGAAATTGTGCTCGAAAATCGTAGTGTTGGCATTAGAAAGATAGCAGAGACACTAAAAAAACCTCTCTTATGGATCGAATCAACACATTTTGTTTGATGTTATTGGGTATGAAACGCGTCGCCGTCAGTCTTGTACCAAAAGACCTGAATTTTTGGCATTTTTTGCACATTCCAGCTAGATTGTGACGGAGTTTTTGGCCAAACCGTATTCACCAGTTTGGCACCTTGTGATTTTCTTCTGTTTACGAAACTTAAATATCCGTTCTGGGGAACGCGTCATGAGTCGATTGACATAACAAAAAAATTTGCTGAAGGAACTAAAAATTATGCCGGACAAGTGTATGGAAAATTGGATTAACCGTTGGCAAGCTTGTATTGACTCAAAAGGAGCCTATTTTGAAGGCTATAATATAGATTTGTATTAAAATGCATAAAAACGTTGTCTTTTTTTTAACCAGTCCGGGTCAAATTTGTATAATTTTTAAGTTTTGGAAGAAAGTTAAGTTTCGAAGAGGACGAGCCAAATCGTACACCACAAAATCATGGTCGCCATTTCAACTTTTTGCACCACCACGACAGTTTCTAGGCTATATTTTAAGTTTTAAAAGCTGCACCACATTTAAATTCCACCACTAAACTCAAAATTCACAAGTTATTTTTCACGAACCAACTGACCAACTGACAGAATGTCTGATAGTTGTAGCAACATTGATGACTTTGTGTTAGTTGTATTAACCTTCAGAAAAAAGATTTTTTTTTTGTACAATATCTCAAGCGATGTTCGTTTCTTTTAAATGAGAAATTAGGTACGATACATAAGGGGTTTTTAAGAAAGAATCATAAAAAATTTCACAAATGGAATGAAGTTTTTTGCCCAAAATCCACTAAGTTAATATCAGAAATTTAGTATAATTCGTACAGCGCATCAATTTTGTTGTTGTTTTAAAGCCATTAACTAGCCTTTTAGAACAATCTGATACTGTTACCAAGAAATGTGCTTGTTTTTATCTTATTCTAATGACTTTAAAACGCATAGTGTATTCAAACTTCGGTTTATTTGAATGGTACGTTTTCATGCTTGAAGTTTTGGTTTCATTTTTTTTATTTTTTAAAATGTACGCAACTTTCTTTATGGCTTATAAATTTACAATAGAGGCACTTTTATTGCTCTTGTACAGAATTTATTTGCATTTTTAGCAAACTATGTATGTATGTGCCACACCTATGTAGTATACGTTTATCTTTTTAATATTTATAAAATTCTGGCGCGATTAACGAGCACACACAAAACACACAAAGCTCAATTCAAGTCAATTATTAAGCAGAGAGATATTTGGTTTTGCATATAAAAAATGTTGTTCCACACTTGATAAGTATGCTTAGTCTAAATACTTTCATGCGTTTGTGCTGAGAGTTAGTTAACCCTTTAAATATCTTCTTTCTTTGCGGATTTTGTGTAGCAGACAGTAAAACTAGCGCTGGAATTTCATAGCTACTGTTAATATTACTAATACGTATAGTAAGACACCAAACAGTCAATGACACGCATATAGAGATACATTTATGCGACTAAGAGATGCGACTGTAAGAAATTACTACTAGATCATTTGTTTAGCTACAGAATTGATTTAATTTCTACACAGAATTGCATTTTTGATGTGATAACGTTTATTAAATCGTTGAACCCGGCTGCATGTACGAAAAAGCATGATTCATTTGTCATGTACACTCTCGCTCGTTCAAGGCGTTCGGCTTGTGAAGCATTGGCTTGTGAAAGCTATAGTCATGTGTGTGTGTGTGTGTGTGTGTGTGTGTGTGTGTCTGTGTGCGCATTTGCGTATTAGTTTTATCTAGCGCGCGGTGGGGTGCGGTATGTACATGGTAGAATATATGAAATTAATATTGTAAGCGTAAAATTATCGTTTCAATAAAATCTATTTTCTGAGTTCGTCCGAGGTTTGAACTCGCAACTTAGAAAACTGCTTACTGCTATACGAATTAACGCAGCCGCAGTTTAGCAAGCAATGCCAAAAACGTATTACAGAGTTAAAGAACTAGGAACCAATTTAAGCAATAGAAAGCTTACTTGCTGCGCACACAAACACGTACATTATTAAAAGAGTGAGAGCGTTTGAGTTGGAGCTCACTAATGTAAATGCAAGCGTGAGGGGGCGAGATACAGCGATTAAATATGCACTAGTTATATTTATTTGTAGTTGTAATTAATTGATATATTTAAAAATTAAATTTTTTTATGTTTGATACCGGCAACGCCAAACTATATAGATACGCGTTTTATCTCTTTCTTTCTTTCTTTCTTTCTTTCGCAGCATACATTAATAGTAGTAGGGACAGGGGGAAGGAGTGGCAGTGAAAGGAAAGGAGTGGCAAGGGGAAGTGCAGAACGAAGTCAGCCAGGGTACAGCTAGGCAGACATCAACAGGCACGAAGTCAAAATGAACAAGCGAAATAATAGAATCAATACGAAGCACGAAGGCAGCAGCTTTTTTGAACATAGTCCATTGTAATCAGTTTTCATCAATGTTTTCCTTATGATGTTATCACGTAAAATTATCGTCCGTAAACCGACTTTACAGACAACCATTTTTTATTGAAAATTAAGTAGCTTATTAATCCATCAAACCAAGAATAGTCAACTTCACTAGATCCAAAGCTCGAATACCACTCACACGATATATCAAATCATATTGCAGCTAAACAAAACAATTACCTAAAACCTAATAGTAGATGGTGAAATTGTTTGGGTGTTACTCCTTAAATTGGGCAGCATACGGCCAAGCGTAGCATATGTACTATTGTTCTCCCTGTGGTTAAAATTCAACCTCTATGCAACTATTCAAAACAGTACACAGTAATATTTGATAATGCTGAGAGCGTTTAGTATAACCAAAATGTTTGGCTCAACACTAGGCTGGCCCATATAAATGTATTCATTCTCTTGTGTGTTCCTGTAATGCTGAGAGCGTAAAGTTCGACCAACATGTTGGGCTCAACATGTTGCGTTCGACAACAGGCTCAAAGAAATAATGATTTCTCTTCTGTTAAAAGTTTAACAACATGATGAAGCCGCACTCTCAACTGATGCTTGCCAACATGTATTTCTATTCACTCACTTTGACTTTTTTGTTTTAATATTTTTTAACAAATTGAGAGAACTGAGAGAGATGGAGAGAGAGAGAGAGCTCAGGTCTTTGTGATTGACTAATGGTGTTACCTACCATAGACGCAATACTTTAGAAAACAAATGACATTCGTTCCTACTTCTCTTCAGCACCAGGCTAACAAGAAAAAAAAAACGTTAACTTCGGTTGATCCGAAGCTCTAATACCATTCACACGAAACTTTAAATAGTATTGTAATACATAAAAGTGGGGGTTTAAATAGGGGGTGGTACACGCTCACTAGTAGATGTGTATGGAGCAATGTAGTAGATGTGTAAGATGTAAGTTGATATTGACGTTTTCCATACAAATGCATAAAAGTGAACTGTGGGTTTATATGGGACTACCTCAAAAAGTGGGCGGGACACGCCCCTTTGTATATGTATATGAATATGGTTGTCCATTGAAATCCACAAAATCAAATTGCAAGCTAATATTGATCTAAATGAAGGATTTTTTTTTATAAAAAAACACAAAATTGCAAAGTGGGTTTGTATGGGGGCTACCTCAAAAAGTGGGCGGGCCACGCCCAATTGTCTATATATGTTTAACGGCTGTCTCTTAAAAGGCACCATATCGCATTTCAATCTAATATTGAATTTAATAAAAAAGTTTTTCTTACAAAAAGTCAAAAGTTGACCATAGGTTTGTATGGGAGCTACCCCAAATAGTAGGCGGGCCACGCCCGTTAGTCTATGTATGTTAAGCGGCTGACCAGAAAAAGGGCAACACATTGTATTTCAACCTAATATAGACTTTAATAAAGAAGTTTTCTTACAAAACGTCAAAAGTGGGCAGTAGGTTTGTATGGGAGCTACCCCAAATAGTGGGCGTGGCAGGTCAATCTTGATACTCTATTAAACTACAATAAAAAGAAGTATATGTGCAAAATTTCAACTGGATAGCATAAAAATTGGTCCCCAAAAAAATGCGCAACAACATACAGACGGACAGACAGACAGACGGACATGGCTAGATCGATTCGTCTCGTCGAGCTGATCAAGAATATATATATACTTTATGGGGTCTACGATGGCTCCTTTAATGCGTTACAAACTTTCAGACAAACTGATAGTACCATTTCACACTATGTGTGAATGGTATAATAAAATAAAGCTAATATGTTGGGCTTAAGGGGGTTTAAAAGGATGTGATGTGCCTATTTATATAGATTAGTATCTATATTGGATTCGTCGAGCTGATTTCGTAAGATTTCCCAAACTTTCCAATCAAAAAATAATCTATAGAATCCATCATATACCCCTCATATGTGTATATTTATTTCGTTGATATTTTATTGTATTTCAATTTACGATTATGTTTTTTTCCCTTTTGTTGTGCAGAAAGAGCTATGGCCTTTTTTCACTTCTCTCTTTGTTCACTCACTTTTTCTGTCTCTGTAACTCGTTATTTCTGCTGCCACTTAAGGCGCCAAATGAAAATCCCTATAACACATAGCTGACAATATTTTAGTGTTTGTTGCATGCGTGTGTTGGAATGTCTGTACATCCGTTTTATACGCTTCACATAAAGTATGAAAATGGTATTGTGAGTTTGTATTAATATTTGTCTTGCATTACGGGGTTCGTGCAGATCCTATATTATTTTAAGGCTCCTGATCTGCACGACATGCTAACGCGATGTAGCCATGTTCCTATGTATGTCTGTTTTTTTTAGATATCCTTTTATTGTAAGCAATTACAGTATATATCTGAATATGCCACGCGCCTATAAATACCCACTGAGTCGATCTAGCTATGTCCGTTTGTCTATTTGTCTGTCAAAAAGGGCAATTTTGAAGAGTATTAAAGCTTCCGTTCCACACCGAAATTAATGATTTTTCTGTTATATGTACCTATAAAATATATATCAGTAGCTCTCATCAGTGCCGTATTGCATATAGTATCCATAGAAACATATGGCCCCGAGGTATAGTAAATTTTTTTATTATTCTCGCTAGAAACTTTAAACTTTTAGTATTGATGTTACTAGTTTCGCCATTGGGCTGTTGGGCTGTTGGGCTGTTGGGCTGCTGGGCTTTTGTCGATAAAATAGTTCTGAAACCCAAAACTTCTCTGAAGTAGTCGATTAAAAGTAGGCACGCAAGTAAACATCCGAATAAAACCGAATGAATCCGAATAATTGGAATTATTGGAAATGCATCAAACATATCGGATGTATCGGAGTTCCGCAGAACTGTTTGTTTGTCTTTTTTTTTATTTTCGTATTTTAGTTGTTTATACCTATGTATTAAATCATAGAGGAACATTTTGGAAATGAAACCCGCATATTCTTCGCGCAAACGATTTACTGCCACAAACTGCGAAATCGTTTGTAAGTTTTTGCTGTACTACAAATTGGTAATATGTTACTACAAATTTAAATGTGAAAGATAGTCTTAAAGTATTGGTGCCACCGAAGTTAAAGTTTTTATATTTCACTTTGTTGTTAATGTTTTCAAGGGGTTTTTTTTCTTGCAGCACAAACAAAAGTGTTGGTGTCTGTCACGAAAGGGACAACAATTCTTTCTACTCAAATTCAGCACGCTTTGTCGCCTGCCATTTGTTATCTTTTTTGTTTTTTCTTTGTTTTTTTTTTTCTTTGCTATTCATCTGTTGCGTTGAAGTAACATTGGAGTTTGCAACAAAACCACAATACAGCAACACCACAACACAACACATTTGTATATACTACATAGCGATCTGGCAATCCGAGGCAAGTCGAGGCTGAGCGACTGCTAAGCCTTTTGATTGTACTCAAAGTGTTACGCGTTTCGCATTAAAAATGGCTGGTTTGCCTGTTGCCGCCACTGCGCTGCTATTATTGGCGTCGGCCTCGACGACGTTGTCCTTGGTTGGATCGTTGTTGGTTTTGCTATCGTAGACAAGTGTTGCAAAGTACCACAATAAATTTTTCGTTAAATGAAGCCGTTGAATAATGGGAATGTGGAATGGGACAGTCTGTTTGACTTGAATCTTATAGAATGTAGAGTTTTAAAAATGCAGCCACAGGCATTAAGGTGTAATATTGTTGATACTTCTTTACACAATAAAATAATAAAAATGACGCTAGCTTTGAATGGTAACTCAGAGTTTGTGTACTCTTTACACTAATTCAATCTTAACTTTTAAAATTATGCATCTTTGTATTGCCGCATATATAAGTAAATGTGTATGTATATCTACTCTACTCCCACAGAGGAACAGAGATATGCATGCTGTACGATGAACGCATTCCAAACAAACTGGTTGTGGTACATAAAGTTGGCATACCTCATAGAAGTAAAATTAGCAAGCATTATGCAAATGTTAATAAGGCATTGTAGTTTGTAAGCGTAAACATTTAAGCTGCGATCAAAGTGTAGATAGAACCTACACAGTTTATAACGCATTAAAGCAGCCATCGTAGACCCACATATTGTATATCTTGATCAACACGATATCACGATATCCATCCGCGAATTTTTTACTGATAAAATTGTTTTTTTTGTTGACTAAAGTTCTTCAAATGGTTAAAATTCGACCTTTAAAGTGTACAATAATAAAAGTATCCATAATAAAGGATTATCACCGAAAATGTTTTCGCCTCCAAATCAATGCAGTCCAGTCATAGCCCCATGACGACGAACACTTTCCTGTTTTCACACACATACGAGTATACTCAATATAAATGAGCAACAACAACCAGACGGACAGATCGACTCGTTTCGACAAGCTGATCAAGTATATATATGCTCTATAATGGCTTCTTTAGTGGGTTACTTTCTGACAAACTAATTTTACCATTGCATGCTATCGATGTTGATCGATAACTTCTTTGGTTTTGATTTGCCATGTGAGTTTCATTGTTTGGACTGTACGTTGGTCTTCGATGTGTAGAAATAGTTCTGTGATATCTAATAACCGTGTTACTAAAAATCTCGCTTGTTGCGATTAAACTTCGCCCAACATAACTTCAAACTATCAATCGAGTGCAGTTAGATTCTGCCTTGCCAAATACTCAAATAAAATATTTCAAATTAGTCTCTCTTTGTTAGCTGAAACCAGTGCAATATCACGCATCTTTTATCTACGTTCTTCCATGTCAGACCATGGATTTAATTGACCATTTATAAACTTTTTTGAATGGCAGAAACGCTCATTTGTAGTAAATATTATCGATTTGATGTCATAACAAACGAAGACACAAAAGCTGTTTAAATTTCAGCCAGCCTACGTTTATATTATGGTCCCGGTATTCTGCTAATTGATTGTATATTTACTTACTTCGCACATAGTGTGCATAGTTCATTCATTTTAGCTAATAATTTGTAACAACCCCACCCAGCCGACCAAAAGTTCGAAAATAACAGCGTTATCGAAAATGTTAACGATAGAGTATTTCGGACAAAACTATCGATAAGCGCTTTTGCTAAAGATTCTTTTTCGAATAGCATTTCCCACGACTACTCGCTCAGTTTGTGGCGGTCCAATTTTTGTTGTCGATAGTTTGATAAAGATATCATTAATGATATGTTTTACGATATAATATTTATTTCAAGTTTCATTCCCATTTTGTTCCAGTCAACAAATTTGGTTTAACTTTTTTCTAAGATTTAATAAACTGGTTAATAGAGTATATAGGCATTAGAGTGCTGCATGACTTAATTTATTGAAGCGGCTTTATGGCTATTCCTTCATTTAAATTCAATTCAACATGAATTCAACACATTCTAAACAGTCACCATTCATTTCATTCAATGCAGAATAAATATAACTTCATTAACATTCACTTTGAATGACTGAATGAAATGTCAATTCATTTCACTATGATTGCATTTCATTCGTTGAAGGTTCGAATAAATTCAGTTGTCATTCGCTTACGATATTAACACGAACATATATATATTAACAATTGAAATGAAATATTTTCAAATATGCTGTTGATATATATGTAGTTTTTACTAATTACTTGAGTTGATAGTAATTAATTTACAATTACTTACTGTATTCTAAAATGTAATTCGATAAACTCTGCATAACAACACTTCAATGCGCCTACCTCTTTTAAAATTTCGCATTTTCACTGCAAGAGACAAGCAAACAGAGAGAAATAAACACACTAACATGAAGCGCATTCATAATATGCGAAGCTATCGCATTCATTCATTCATTCATTCATTCATGCATTCATTCATTCATGACATTCAACTTCATAAGCATTCAAACATCAAAAATTCACAAACTTCGAATGAATTAGAATGAATATGAACTTTTGCAACTCATTCATTCAATTCACATTCATTTGCAGAATGTGCACTTTCATTCGAATTCATTGTAGTGTGATTGTGCCATTTGCCGTTTTGGCCGTATATATATTATTGAATCATTTATCATTTATACGTTGCATTGGTGTTGTATTCTGGCACACTCTAAAAATTATGACTCAAAAATGATTCCCCCTTTGGGTACTCTTGGACTTTTTACAGCCATGCTCTAAGGGTCGCGCAGAAAGAGTGCGGAAATATGTGAGTAATTTGTTTGCAATAATCAATGCGCAGTTTTGCAATTAAAAAAAAAAAAGATATTCAACTGATACTCGCCAACATGTTTGCAAGTGCTGCCACAAAAGTTTCGAGCCTAACGTCGAGCTACTCGATCGACATGTTCTACAATGTGAATCGGCATTTACAGCACCACAGATATAGAGAATATTTCTATTACTATTCTGCCAACTGAAACTAAAGTAACCGTAAGAAACAAAAAAAAAAAAAAACGGTAGCAGCAATAGAAAATTGAGAGAGCTGAGTGAGGGAAAGAGAGAGTGCTTTATAAGAGAGAATCTTTGTGATTGGCCAAGGTCGTTTGTACCTACCTTAGACGCAGTGCTTAAGAAGAAAAATTACATTCGTCCGGTCTCCTGCAGTCTTCCCAAAAAAAAAACAAAAAAAAAAAAACAAATTCAAGAGAGTACGTTGTGTTTAAGAGGGTTAAAAACGGTGTGAATGATTTGCACGTGCCTATTATATTAATCTATAGATATCTATTTGAATGCAGCCATATGTTAGCTTCGTTTGGTCCTAAATTCATAGAGTATCCATATTGATATGCCACGCCCACTTTTTGAGGTAGCGCCTATACAAATCCACCGTTCATTTATGTGTTTTTGAATGAAAAACTGCTTTGTTTAAAGCAATATCTGTTTGAAAGTCAATGTGTTGCTTTTTAAGTATATAGTCACGTAATCAGCCCATTTTTTGAGTTAGCGTTTATACAAATACACCGCCCATTGCTGTGTTTTTTATATGAAAATCTTCTTTAGAGAGAGTTAGCTCAATATCAGCATGACACACATATACTAACACACATATACTAATAGATGTGTCCCGCTCACTTTTTGGAAATCCATCACACACTGTGCTTCCACACTTCTTAAAGAATTTTTGCTGGGTTTTTATATATCATCATCGATCAATTTGTGTAAGAAAAAAAAACAAAAAAAAAAAAGACGTAAAATTGAGTTACAAATTTTTACTGCATTTTTTACTATAACCAAATTCAAAACTATGGCAAAACTTTGTTAAACATATGTAAAAAATTATTGAAAGCGTATTTTTCTTACAAAATTTTTCAATTAAAATTTAGTTGTCACTTCTTTGTACAATTTCTGGTATTTTAGGTACTTTAAATTTTTTGTGAGTCATTGTGATAAATTCCGAATTTTTTTGCTCTGAGAACAATACACTCTTTTATGCTTACATAGAATTTTTAAAGTAGCTATTTTATTTTCTAATTTTTGTAGCTAAAGCACTCTCTGCTGTTTGAATGTGCAATGCGCAAATGCTATTCTACATACATGTATCTAAGTAAAATTGAAGACTTTTGCTGTCGGTATTACTTTGAAATGCAAATGCAGTCGAAAGACAAGAATAAAAAATGAAAAGTTTAAATAAAAAGTGTGAAAACTGTGCGAACGCCCTTTAAGATACATAAACAGAATAAATGTGTATGTGCGTGTGTGTGTGTGTGTTTTTGTGTAGATGGATGGATGGATGAATGGATGGATGGTTTCATTTTGGTATAGGGGTGTCGAAAATTTCAGTTAAAATGAAAAATTGAAAAGTGGAAAATTGCTTTGAATTGCGCACATACATACATACATACATACATACATACATCTGTATGTACTATAAAGATATAATCTAACAAAAATAATATAATATATGCATTTCTTTACTTTTTGTTCTCTTCTCAAAAACTCCTTGTATACATGGAACTACGAATAAAATTTTATTTTCGAAAATATAACTTTTAGCAACGTCAAAAAGATTCGAGGAACGGAAAATACAAGAATACAAGATGTGCGGAAATGTATCTTCAACATAATATATGTATATATATATAAATATATATATATATATATATATATATATATATATATATATGTTTTATATGCTGCATTAAAATTAAATTAGCTGAAACAAAATTTGAACAATATCTACTACAACCACTTGAAGTAGATATTAGCAAAGTTTTAAATTAAAAATAAATTCATATACACAGACAGAGACAAAACGCGCGCGCAAAAAACCAAAAAAAAAAAAAAAAAAAAATAAATAAAATAAATTGTGTCAAGAAATTTAAAAAAAAAAGACAAAAAACAAAGTAAGTAGCAGACACAGAGACAAAACCAACTCAAGGACATACCGGAAATTGTGCATTTATGGGCGTGGTGAAGCAGCAACAACAACAATAGCAAATAAAAACAACAACAACAACAACAACAAAAAAACTAATAAAAATAATAAAGAAACAAAAATCCGCAGACAGAACCGCAAAAAGTGTATTTAAGCCAAGTCAACAGCGTTCATAATACGTCAAAGAAGCAGCAGCAACAGCAGCATTAGCAGGAAGGATACAATATAAGAACAATAACAACTGTCATACGTGCGCTACTACTACTACTATCAACAACAACTTCTACTACTACTACTACTACTACTACTACTACTACTACTACTTCTTCTACCATCAACTACTGCTGCAATCAACAGGATATATGAGTCCTTCGTTTTTCTGCTGCTTTATCTTATACATTGTCTGATATATCCTGTAAAACGCACCGCCAAATCGGCGACATACTAGGCTATTATAGCTGCTGCTACTGTTCAGTTGTAGTGTACGTGTACGTGTGTGTGCGTTTGCGTGTGTGTGTGCGTTGCAGGAAACACTTCAAGTACTGTGTAGTGGCACACAAAATTCCTTTGAAATAACTCCTGTCTGCAGGCGATACGTTGCTGTTTTCTATCTGCATGCCCGCCTGCCTGCCTGCCTGCCTTCCCGCCTGCCTGCCTGCCTGCCTGCCCGCCTGCCCGTCTGCTGCCTTGTCCTGTCATGCGTCAAGTTGCATTCATGCTGCTGCTTTCAATCCTGCTTCTGTTCATGGAGAATGCATTTGCTGCGTCTTATCAGCGCCCCCAGAAAAGTAGTCAGTTGTGTGATTACTGAGCAACATTGAAGGTATGTAAATTGTTCGGTTTCTTTATAAATACCATATTGAAGCATTTTATTAAGAAAACTCATAATTGCAAACAACTTTCTTAGAAACTAAATGTTTAGTTTTAACACACTCACTTCTTCAAAGCTAAGGTCAGACGTGCAAATTTTGTGTATTTGGCATTTGCTGAAAGCATATGTTTTTCGCCAAATCAAGTGCGATTGCCAATTCAATGTAGTACAATCGGTTACAATCAGTCTGTTTGTTGCTCATATCACTCATATATCTAAAAATAACCGAACTTCTTAGTTATAAAATAAAACAAGCTTCAAAGCTAATATCTATGCAAAATACAATTCATTTAAAGCAATACAACGTTTGGAACGCTCAACTAATTAATCCATAGACTTTTTATACGCGCTTTTTGGACTGTTCTTTAGCACCTGTGTCACGGCTGCTTGTATCGTTATGTAATTTGTTCGAAAAAAGCTCTTTTATTTGAAGTTTTAGTTTTTGGGAAGAGAAAATAATCGCATGGTAATAGATCAGTCAAATATCTATGAGACAAATCTGTTTTTTCATCAAAAATTCATTGACTTTTTTCGTCTTGTGATGTGGTGCATTATCATGCAATAAAAACAGCTGCTTTCTTTTGGAATATTCGGGCCTAACACGTAGAACTCTCGACCACAAACAATGTAAAGCTTGTAAATAATATTCTCCATTGACAGTTTGACAGTAAATAGTATTCTCCATTGATAGCTTGACCTTCTGGAACAAATTACTTGTGAACAATACCCTTGGAATCATCCAATTCGATTGCAAGAACAAACGCTCAAGTGCCATAAAAAATTTGCACATTAGTGGTCATACACGGCAAATCATTTGGCAATATAGCACATTCGTTAACATAACCAAACTCATGCTGGGGAACGTTTTTTTAATTGCTTGTATCGAAATCATTTGCACATCTGACCTTAGCTTATGTTCTCTTTGTCGTCGACTATAGTCGTCTATTACATTAGAAAACCTAAAAGAATTTATGTCGTTTAAATGGAGAAACCCATTTATACATGACTGTAATGTATGAGACTGTGGCTATAAACGAATTTTAAATAATTAATTTTGAAATTTTCAGTGTGTGTAAGAAATTTGTTGAAGTCAGACCAATAAAAAAGTATTTGAAAGCACAGTAAATTTACTGATACGAGGGGTACTATTTTTATTTCGGGAATAGCAAATAATAACAAACATTTTTAAATGAAAATGTCTTTATTGTTTTTCAAAATATTCCCCTTGATGATCAATACACTTTTGCATTCGTTCAAACCATTTGTCATAGCAGTTTTTCCATTCCTCTTGAGACACCTCCAAAACATGGTTTTTGAACACTTCAACTGCTTCTTAGGCGCTCGTAAATCGTTGATCACGCAGTTTACCTTTGATACTCCGGAACAAGAAGAAGTCATTGGGTGCCAAATCAGTACTGTACGGAGGATGAGTAATTAATTCGATGTTTTGACTGCTCAAAAATGCACTTGTTTGACGAGATGTGTGAGAGCTCGCATTGTCATGATGGAGAATGATTCGTCTTTGGCGGTTGGTTTTACGAATTTCTCCGAAGACTTCCGGCAAACAAATGGTCGTGTACCACTCAGAATTGACCGTCAGCTCAAGCGTAACAGTGGCCACATGACCCATTCGGCCGAAGAAACAGGCGGTCATGTGCTTCTTCCACGAACTACTTTTGTTGGATTTGGCTCGTCTTGGAATACCCACTCGGTCGATTGCTGTTTTGCTTCCGGCTCATACGCATATATCCATGATTCGTCACCTGTCACGATTTAATACACGTCTTTTGAAGCACCACGGTCGAACTTTTTAATCATTTCCTTACACCAATCGACGAGAGCGATTGATAAATTATGGGTTATCCAAAGAGAGTAAATTTTTTTTACAGCTAAGTGTTCTTGCAAAATCGAATGTATTGAAGTGGAACTAATGTGCAAGGATGCCTCTATCTCACGATATGTCACATGACGATCTTGCATTATCAGTTCACGCACTGCAACAACCGATTTTGGACGATCTTTACGGAATTCGTCGGCGACCGAACTACGACCACGATTGAATTCACTATACCAGCGATATACTATGGTTTTTGATGGTGCTTTTTCGCCATGCAAAGAACTGAGTTCATTGACACACTCTTGTTGAGATAATCCACCTCGAAAGTTGTGAAAAATAATCCAAAGAAACCTTCTCTGGAAATTTCCATTTTTTGGCCAAATTTCTTTTCTTAACTCACTGTAACCAAAACAAATAGCAATTGTACATCAAAACTTTGTGAGTACGTTTATGCCAAAAAATGTAAAACTTTATTATGGTGTTTCCAGATTTTAGATTTTGACATTAGTGCTGCCAGTTCCCGAAATATAAATAGCAGCCCTCGTATATGTATTTAGAATTATCTCGTATATAGTGAGTTTTTAACAAATCTACGAGTTATACGAAGATTGCCTTATGCTTATACCGTGCGCCTTGCCAACCCTAAGTGTTGTTAAATGTCAGCTGCCATTACTGTTAAAAAATGTGACATAGAACGTTTTGATGTACCCTCACTTTTCTTGAGCTCGCAACTTATTATTGATGTGCGGAAATAGAATGTGTCAAGTCAGGGCTGTAAGATGAAGGAGCCATCAACTCGATGTTTTGAGTGCTCAAAAATTCTCTTGTGTGAACCGATGTGTGAGAGCTTGCATTGTCTTAAACGGTTGATTTTCCACATTTCTCTCAAAAACTTTTGGCAAACAAATGGTGGTGTCGCATTACCATTACCATGGAACAGTTGTGACATGACCACGGCGGCTGTAATTGTTAAACATATCTTTTCAACAAGCGATACGAGCAGCTTACATTTACAATATAATGTGTCAGTTGGCACCTAAGCAAGCGTAGGGTCACCGAGGCGTCAACATTTGACACTTTTCGTACAATATTATTTTGTACTGCTCAGATTTGCCAAACAATGCTACAGGGCTGCAATATATTGGACGTCTATATTCGTCGAGAAGGACGACTAATGGAATTGACAGCATTTTGTAACAATAAAAGACATTTTATATTTGACTCTGAAATGCAGCTGGCCGTTGGTCACGCACGTCCGTGTCGAATTCATTTGAGTCAAAAGTAGTTTTTTTTTTTTTTTTTTTTTTTGGTTTGATAATCCTTGAAACAAATGTCAAAATTTATTGAATTGCAAAATTTTTTATTTATACATTGGATTTAATCGCTATTTTAGTGACACGATTTGAAATGTAAAATGTTACATAATATGTTCATGACTTATGTAGGTGTGTAATTCACATTGCGTGTGTGTGTGTATGTGTGTATGTGTGTGTGTTTTTATTCGCAATTCATTAAAATGCCAGATAAAATCAACTGGTAAAGGAACTAAACAAGAAAAAATTTCGCTGTTGCCAATGTTACAGAGATAGATATGTCGTCTTCTTTGTTGATTGTGTAGATTGCTGTTGTACGTTGTTTGATACATACATAGTTGCCGAGGCAGCGGCCTGGCCGGGAATTTTACATTTTGGTTCGTCTAGTGCTGGTCCTTCTTCTCCTTAGCCTTCGTCTCAGCCCAGGTCTTCTTATTTTCGGGTGAATTGGATAGACGGCTTATTTTATAGAAGACCGGAATGCAAGCGAGCACCGCGATGAAATAGTAACGCCAGATCCACTGATTCTTGACATAGAACTTCAACGGAAACTGAGCAATTTTAGCCGTAAAAGTGTACGGATACCTCATGGGGCGACCAGCGGGCTTCTTATTCTTTTCAGTAGTATCGGCCATATCGACGACGCGTAAATTCTTTATGAATTACAATCTTGTTTACAAATATTTTAGAGAAAATATTAAGACTAAGTCTAACGAGACGATGTGTTCCGATTGTCTGAGAAATTTAATGTAGAATAGTTTGAAAGAAATTTATTCAACTACTAAGTTTAAACAATTTTTTTTTTTTTTTTTTTTTTTTGATAATTGAACTCATAAAATTGCCTGGCCTGCTACATGTACGATTGTGGCATGTTTTTCACAGTCTCTCTAAATTGCTTTCACCTCGTTTTGTGTTTTTATTCTTTCTTATTACTTACGCCAGACGCATGAGACTTGATCGCGCTGATTCCAATCGTTGCCAATACCAAGTTTGAAAAGGTTTTTACAGACATGGTGTTTTCAACGTATGCTCGATCTTCTACTAGGATGCTTTTATGCGCTGGAGTATGTCAACCTCACACTGCACGTGGTTTATACGGATCTAAAACTCATGGACCCTAATAGATCCAAAAATTCAACGAATATTATTTCACTCGAACACCGCCCAAGCCGCAATATCCAATGGTTTGCGAGTGTACATGGTGTACTTCATCTTGTCCCCGTTCACCGCCAGACGCATGATACTTGACAAATTCTCAAGCTCAGACAACGTCTTGCTAACTCGGCGTTCGTTTGTGCCGATGATGTGCATGTTATCGGCATATGCAAGTAGCATCCCTTGCTTTTGGTAGATCGTGCCCAACGTAGTCCAAAAGGAAATTAAAAAAGTAGCACGATATCAAAGATCCCTCTCTAAATGTTATTAACAAAATAATGAGAAAATACGAATTTTTTGCTTGGTTTTTTTTTTTTTTTTTAATTTTATAAAAATGAAATACTGAAAATTTTTTCTTGTTAGTGCAAAATATTTTACATTTTAACTCGTGCGTGATTTTAAAACGTAACAACAATAAATTACTTATTCGCATGTGTATCTATTTCGATTTAATGCATTACTTCGGAGAAAGTTACCAACACGCCGCGTTCGTGACAGTAGCGCTCAAAGTTTTCACGCAGTCTGGCGCGAAGCTGCTCTCGCTGCAGTTGGATCTTTTCGTGTTGAGTTTGGTACTCCATCACCACCTCCTCTGGTATGTTATAGTTATCTTTACAATCGGTATCATTGAATTCTTCCCAAACCTGCAGCAAGGAGAACGTTTCCTGCTGCAGCAGCAATTGCTCCGGGAACGAGGCTTTTGATGACGATGGTGCAAAGCTTAACGTGCGCGAATTTGCACGCGAGATGGGTGCGCTGTAGTAACCTGAGTCGCGTACAGCTTGCTCGCAAGGAGAACTGGCCATTGTATGCGGCAAGCAGTCGTTGTACTCTTTGTTGCCGCCCGTGCCAGGAGACGCTGGTCGATGATTGCTTGCACTGCTCCTTAGAATGTGTAACTGCGACTGTAGCTGTTCCTGCGCGCGTTTGGATTTTTTTAATTGCTGCTGCTGCTGCTGCTGCTGCTGCTGCTGCTGCTGCTGCTCTTTGTTGCCGCCCGTGCCAGGAGACGCTGGTCGATGATTGCTTGCACTGCTCCTTAGAATGTGTAACTGCGACTGTAGCTGTTCCTGCGCGCGTTTGGATTTTTTTAATTGCTGCTGCTGCTGCTGCTGCTGCAGCTCTTTGTTGCCGCCCGTGCCAGGAGACGCTGGTCGATGATTGCTTGCACTGCTCATTAGAATGTGTAACTGCGACTGTAGCTGATCCTGCGCGCGTTTGGATTTTTTTGATTGCTGCTGCTGCTGCTGCAGCTCTTTGTTGCCGCCCGTGCCAGGAGACGCTGGTCGATGATTGCTTGCACTGCTCATTAGAATGTGTAACTGCGACTGTAGCTGATCCTGCGCGCGTTTGGATTTTTTTGATTGCTGCTGCTGCTGCTGCTGCTGCTGCTGCAGCTCTTTGTTGCCGCCCGTGCCAGGAGACGCTGGTCGATGATTGCTTGCACTGCTCATTAGAATGTGTAACTGCGACTGTAGCTGATCCTGCGCGCGTTTGGATTTTTTTGACTGCTGCTGCTGCTGCTCTTTGTTGCCGCCCGTGCCAGGAGACGCTGGTCGATGATTGCTTGCACTGCTCCTTAGAATGTGTAACTGCGACTGTAGCTGATCCTGCGCGCGTTTGGATTTTTTTGATTGCTGCTGCTGTTGCTGCTGCTGCTCTTGGTTGCCGCCCGTGCCAGGAGACGCTGGTCGATGATTGCTTGCACTGCTCCTTAGAATGTGTAACTGCGACTGTAGCTGTTCCTGCGCGCGTTTGGATTTTTTTGATTGCTGCTGCTGCTGCTGCTGCTCTTTGTTGCCGCCCGTGCCAGGAGACGCTGGTCGATGATTGCTTGCACTGCTCCTTAGAATGTGTAACTGCGACTGTAGCTGATCCTGCGCGCGTTTGGATTTTTTTGACTGCTGCTGCTGCTGCTCTTTGTTGCCGCCCGTGCCAGGAGACGCTGGTCGATGATTGCTTGCACTGCTCCTTAGAATGTGTAACTGCGACTGTAGCTGATCCTGCGCGCGTTTGGATTTTTTTGATTGCTGCTGCTGCTGCTGCTGCTGCTCTTGGTTGCCGCCCGTGCCAGGAGACGCTGGTCGATGATTGCTTGCACTGCTCCTTAGAATGTGTAACTGCGACTGTAGCTGTTCCTGCGCGCGTTTGGATTTTTTTGATTGCTGCTGCTGCTGCTGCTGATTTGTATTTTGCACCGCAGACTTCTTCTTTTGCTTGGGAGGAGCTATTTGTTTCTTCTGTGTGTTATTTTTAGTTGCTTGTACATTTTGTGTTTGCAGTTTGCAGTGCGTCTCCGCTGCAGCAACGATCGGCACATTGATGGCGCAATGTTGCACTTCGACTATGTCTACATTTTCGTCGTCCTGTCTGAACTCATCGTCGGCATACGCAACGTTGCCACAGAGTGCAGCTGTTTTATCGTTTTCGGGACTATGATCACCTTCAACCACATCGAAGTGCTCCTTCCGTTCCGTTTCCGCATTTTTCGCGTCCCTCTTCTTCTGCCTACTTAATTTCTTCTGATTGCGCTTCACCTCCTTGGCCCGCCCAGCACGACTAGTGTCCCCATAGGCTAACTCCCAGTTGGTACACCCTTGCTTCTTTTCTACGTATGAATCAAAAGAACAATATAGGGCATGTACACCCACAGCGGCCAGCACTTGAGAGCAGCGCTCCATCTCACGCAGTCTCATATAAATAAGCTGTAGACGTTTGTAAATTAGTATGCCTATGCAGGTTAGCAACTCGTTCTGTGCAACCTGCAAAGTTTTGGCAACTCGCATCTGGAGCATATAAAAGCAGTCATTCAGTTCTAGTTCGGCACGTTGCATGAGCTTATCGAGAAACTCATGTGCATTCGTGTCTATTTTAATGTACTGATCTGCGAAACAGTTGCCTATGTATGCATATAGAGCTGAATCGCAGCCCGGTTCTGTCGTATCCAATTCACCGATGAGTATTTTGTAGGCCGTCACTAATAGAGAGTCACAGCTTCTGCAAAACTTGTGCCTCAGCACATATTCGTTGATTACCTCTCGCAATTCGTTCGTTTTAATGACCGTCACCTCATTGCGACAATCCATTTCCATTACCGACCATACCTCATGCCACATCTTGCAAAACGGTTTAATGGGACTAAAGGGATCCAACGAGTGCAACTCACAGCTCGTTTTGTTGCGTGTTTTGATATGTGTCGTGGTGCGCAGCTTTTTTTCAAAGAGTTTGTTGAGCACCTCTTGCTGCCGATAGAATAATGTGCCGAGCGCCTGTGGTGTTCTTAGCTGCTCCTTGTTAATACTTACTGTACGTGTTTCTTTATGCACTACAAGCGGATCCAGCGTCGGATATCCAGTTGTCGTTAGCTTTGCAAAGAGTTGTTCGGCCCTGCGCCGACAGCAAAGGCATTGCACTGTCTGTTTTAATACCGCAAGAAATGCATCGTTATTTAGCGTTACAGATTCCTGGCGTTCTTCATCCGTCAGCAGTTTAAATTTTCGTGTAAACTCCAATAATTCGCTGTCGCGAATTGATGGACTATCAATACAAAGCCCGTGCTTATTGAAATCAATCAGAAGTGCGATATTATTGTCCAGTGGCAGAGGAAACTGTCGTCGGCCAACATTACAATCTTTCTCGCTACTGAAAATTCGATTGAGTCTTGCCATTATACAACTTTTAGGCTCATACGCTACTCGTACAAGACGCGATACTCGTACGACACGCGATAATCCTTTAACGTTCGCTTGCGGTAATTTAAGGTTTTCTCTATTTTTTTTTTTTTTTTTTTTTTTATATATTCCTCAAAGTTATATCAATTAATTAACCGTTCAATAGTGCGTCTTCAGCTCGAAAAAAAAACTGCAATTTTTTCTTGGTTTTTAATTTTTTTTTTTAAATATTTTAATAATTCAAATATTTTATATAAACTGAATTTAAGATGACAAGGTATGTCGATGTTTAAATATTATTGTGACATGTTATGCAACGCCGTAATTTACTATATAGTTATTAAATTTTAGAGAGTTTGCTTCGATTAGACAATTTTCAATGTACTTGCACATTCATGTGTACTAGCATGTTTAGTCAGCAGTCGACTCAATCGACCGCAATCTAGAAATAATTTTGTATATTATTGCGTTTAAGAGTAGCAATAAGCTACTTTACCGTAAACCGAGTGACAGTAACCATAATAATTGCGAAGTGCATACTAACTTAAATACGCAATCTCATATCTCTTTCGTAAATTTCAAAAATTTTTTGGTAAGTCGGACAAAGTTAGTTATTAATTAACATGACCGCTTTTTCTGTCTTCATGACCGACTGTGCCGCGTCTCACATCCATGGAAGTGGTCCAGGAGCATAAAATAAAATATGAAGGCAGGCTGTGGCAGACCCCATTATATATATATATATATATATATATATATATATATATATATATATATAGAGAGAGAGAGAGAGAGAGAGAGAGAGAGAGAGAGAGAGAGAGAGAGAGAGAGAGAGAGAGAGAGAGAGAGAGAGAGAGAGAGAGAGAGAGAGAGAGAGAGAGAGAGAGAGAGAGAGAGAGAGAGAGAGAGAGAGAGAGAGAGAGAGAGAGAGAGAGAGAGAGAGAGAGAGAGAGAGAGAGAGAGAGAGAGAGAGAGAGAGAGAGAGAGAGAGAGAGAGAGAGAGAGAGAGAGAGAGAGAGAGAGAGAGAGAGAGAGAGAGAGAGAGAGAGAGAGAGAGAGAGAGAGAGAGAGAGAGAGAGAGAGAGAGAGAGAGAGAGAGAGAGAGAGAGAGAGAGAGAGAGAGAGAGAGAGAGAGAATATATATATATATATATATATATATATATGTATATATATATATATATATATATATATATATATATATATATATATATATATATATATATATATATATATATATATATATATATATATATATATATACATATATATATATATATATATATATATATATATATATATATATATATATATATATATATATATATATATATATATATATATATATATATATATATATATATATATATATATATATTCTCGATCAGCATGAAAATTCGAGTCGATATAGCTATACTCGTATTTGTCTGTCTGTCTGAACTTCGTATGTTTAAACAACTAATTTCTGAAGACTATAAAAGATAGAGCCTTTTCTATTCTCCTGATATACGAACGCAGAGCACGTTTAAAAAAAACTGGTCTATGCCACGCCCATAATACAGCTAATTGTATGATATATGCATAATTGGTGATGTCTATTAACATAAGCCAGCGCCATCTATGTACGATGCGCCATCTATTAATATGTTACGGCCGTTAGATGGCACAATCAACGCCATTTTGTAGTGGCCTAGACAAGCTCTGCTGGTGAAATTTTCATATTTAATAATACGACAGAAATGATAAAGAAGAGATCGGGAAGCTATATTATCAATAGACCCCATCGCTAGTTAGTTGGCCGTTCAACAGCAGTGCTCGAACATTATACATGATTCATACATTGGAATATACAGGGGGGTGGGGTGGTAGTCCACTTCTAAATGAGCGTTAATTGTATTTTTGGCTTCTGATAGACATGGGCATAGAAATACATTTAGCGGGTGGTGGGGGGGGGGGGTTGTGGTGTTGTTTGGTTTGGTCAGCAGCAGGGGACTTTTTTATACATTTACATTTTTGAGTTTCCAAAATCCGTTATATGTTTTATTTACTACTACTTCGCGAAAAGTTCGTCGGATTTTTTAAATTGAAGAATATGCACGCAGAAACTGTAGCTCCCAATATTAAAGAATTTGCGGCAGAAGGAAATCTTGATCCTGGGTAATGTGTGGTACCAGGTTTTGCTATAATGGCTGGCAAAATTGATGGTGTGCAATAAATCCTAAAGCAAACATTTGTCAGTCACAGGGTTAATTTCATTGTTAATGAATTAATTGCTGGTCCCGAAATCCGAAACATTATTTAAGCGCACCAAACCTTCGTACATTTTAGGCACCCCGGAACGGATGTTCAGAGGCTACCCGTGATATACGTGGCTAACGGCCGTTTGTAAGCCGCTTTGGTCGTTTGCAAAAGATCGTTTTTGGTCATTTCCAAGTGAATGGCAATTAATGATTTTTCGCACCAATTTGGACTTCTGCAAACGACCCCATCCACTAGGTAATTCTACAAAGAAAAAGCATATTTATGAGTTATACAGTGCTGATTATCCTATGTCTTTGAATTATTTGTCTGTGAAAATTATAAAAATAATGATTAATTTTTTGTTTTTAAAAATCAAACAAGTCTTATAAGGATTGCATATACTGTTCTGGAAGCCAAATGATTGCGACTATCTCCGAATATCTGCAATTTTTTATTGTACCACTTATCAGGTGAGATTTTTGTTTCGATTTGTCTGCAAATCGCTCGAAAAAAAACCGTAGTTGTCACAGAAGTTCGAGAGATTTCATTTTTCGAACTTCCAATTTCAAATGAACATCGAAAAAGTGAGGCGGCCAACAGTTTGTTAGCTGAGCAGTAGGGCTGCCTCCATAGGGCTGTCAGCACACAAATTAATTTTGTTAAATATTTAAACGTATTTTTATTTATATTTTTCATAAAGAAACTTAAACAGTTTAAATGTTATAAAATGGAACGGAAAATAAACATATTTATGGAATTATACTTTAAATCTTATAAAACAAAAAATTTTTAAAAAGAAATTGTTAAGAATTTGTGTGTGTGACAACTCTATTGTGCGCACCATTTAATGACTGCATGTGACTGTCGAATATCAGCTGTTTGTTTATAACAAACTTGCCAACTTACATAGCATTCATATTTTTGCTCATACACATACAAGTTATTACAATACAATTAATGAAATATCAGACAAGATTAATATTTTTACCTTTAATATGAAACAAAACACAAAATTCAATTATAATTATTAGAACATTGAATGTCTTAGAGGTAAATTTTAAGGTAGTTAGCATCTCTGTGAGATTGCCTAGGCCTGCTGATTGCAAAAAACTGCATTTACTTTCTAGAGATTTTGTAAAATACAAAATTAATAAACTAAACAAATATAATGTTGCAACACTTTGATGCAAATTACTCGGAAAAATATTAGTAAAATTGTGCCTTCCTATGTTTCCCTTCATTTTTGTTAAAGCAGATCAGAAAATATGTGAAATATATGTTTCATCAAATGTGTGAAGCTGTATTTGGCCCTTTAGACAATGCTGCATTCAAAAATGACAAAATACCAACAGTTCGGCAAAAATAGTATATTTATCTACAATTTTATGGTGTTTTGAATTATTACTTCATTTGGTCACTCTTATACAATAAAACTAGAAAAAAAAAAACAATTATAAATAATGCATAGACAATTGCTTTGGCATGTCATGCGCAAATGGTGAATATACTCAATGAATGCATTTTTAAAATGCTTTCCTATATTGATTCTATAAGTTTTAATAAAACATAAACAAAAGTGAAGTGTGATCTACACGACTCGACGAAAAATTTTTGCTTTATGTATATATAGCTGTCCCTTTCGCACACTCTGTCGTTTTTAAAATCGCTAAAAAATGAATGGGAGAATACATGCTCATATTATTCGTGTGTCGTACAACTATTAGTGGTATGTTTACCCAAATCTCTCGAAAAAGAAAAAAAAAAACGAGAGATTTGAAAACAGCCGAAAGAGATTACTGTGACACCAAGAATTGGAGTGCGGTGGGAAGAGATTACTGTGACACGCCTGTATAAGATTATAAAATTAAAATTGAAAAATTTAGTTTCCTTGCTTTTCGAAAAACACGCACAAACGGACTTATCTACTCGTATAAACTATATATCCATATACGAGTAAGTATATACAAATATGTACATATATAACATGTTTGATTAGAGATCACGCACAAGAATAAATATAACAAATTAAACATACATCTTAATTATTGTTGATTTAAGTAAATTAATCTAAGGCTGACCTCAACACTGTTGCTTCCGTTACCATTTATGCTGCAGCATCCTTCAGCTGTAAGCGTACTTGCTATATTTATATTTGTACTTGTTCATATAGCGTATGTATATATGTACATACAGGGTGTCTCAAAAGAAAATTCACATATGATTTTCTGATTGCGTGAACGCAGCTATTCCGAGGGGCGCGGGGATTATGTCAATCGGTAGCCTAGCTTTTGAGAATTTAGTCGCTTTGGAGCGTTTCTCGGGAGCGGACCGGACCGTGCGTTGTGCGCATGTTCGTCATTTCAATGATGCGTCAAGCCCTCGATTCATTGGAAAATGGGTCGAGAAGTTTGAAGCGACCGGTTCAACGCTGGAAAAATTAAAATCCGGGCGTCCAAGGTCTTCGAGAACGTTCGAAAACGTAGACAGTGTTACTCAGTCTGTTCGTGACAACCCGGACCTTTCGATGCGGAAGAGTGCTGTTGCTTTAAACGTGCATAGATCATCATTGTTCCGCATTTTTAGCAACTCCACACACGTTCAACAGGTCTCTACCACGAGTTCATGAAATTTTTCCTGGCAATTTGATCTCCAGGAGAAGTGACATAAATTGGCCTGCACGAAGTCCCGATTTAACCCCTATGGACTTTTTCCTGTGGGGTTACGTCAAATCTAAAGTTTACGGCAACAAACCGACTTCCCAGGCACAATTAAACCAAAATATCCGTCACGAAATGGCACCTAGCACGGAGTATATCTGCCGAGACGTCATAGGAAATTTTAGTGCTCGATTAAATGAATGCCGTGAACGCAGCAGCGGTTTACATTTGGACAATATCATTTTTAAGAAATAAATTCCCAAAGTGTGTATTTTAATATGTAATAAACATTTTTTCAATAAACTACTTACTTACTGTTTTGTGAAATGTGAACTTTCTTTTGGGACACCCTATATATATATATATATATATATATATATATATATATATATATATATATATATATATATATATATATATATATATATATATATATATATATATATATATATATATATATATATATATATATATATATATATATATATATATATATATATATATATCCATGTATGTGCATGCATTTGAGGCGTTTTATTTATCTACGCGTGTCAGAGCGGCTTGTGGTCAACGCTTCAATAGCTTCAACTGCTTACTGCATTATCTGCAAGCAATTCTTTAACGCCAACGCCGTAATGAGCGCCATCTCTTTCATTCTTGCTTGCATCTGTATGGCAATAATTTGCTTACTTAAAAGCCTTTTTTTTTGATTTTTTTTTTGTTTCCCATAACATTTTGCTTTATTTGACACATGCTAAGGAAGAAGATGCAGAAGAAGAAAGAACTTGTGCCAATGATGCTGTTGTAGCTGTGTGAATAAGTGTGTCTGTGTGGGCGTTTTTGGTTGTCCGCCTATTTGTCCGTCTGTCCGTCTGTCCATTTATTCATGTTGTTTGCGCGACATACAAAATGCTGCCTATTTTCAATTACACTTGTTTATCGTTCTTAATTAGCAGTTGCGGTCTGACACCCAGTTGGTCCAGTTGGTCAGACAGTCAGATACTTAGTCAGTCAATATGTATATATTTACATATGTATGTATGTATGTATGTATGCATGTATGTATGTATGTATGTATGTATGTATGTATGTATATATAACCAAAGACTATGTGCCTATTGCTCAGTGCGCATTTCGTTGACGGCTTATACAGATTTCCCAACTAATAAACAAATATATATGTACATGTACATTGGTATATAGCTAGTAGCTATTAGCTACCTTCAAATTGGATTGTGTTTAAGCACCTTTACTTATACGTGTACTCAAGTATTATTTTAACATAATGAGCACAGTTGCAACCTTACCGCGTCACTGCACACAAAAAAAATATAGAAAAAAAAAAACAAATACAATTTTAATCATCTTCGCATTTGCAGCTTAACTAAATGTTTTAATTAGATATAGTAGTTGATTATGTAATAGCTTTTGCTTTGCTTTACTTTCTACGAATGATATTAAACATGGTAGTCCGCTAAGACCTGCGTACATGCTTGTAAACTTTAAAAACACACAGTGAAAACTCGCTTCGGCGGACAGCGACCGTTGGACAATTTTTGTGCGCTCAAGTAGAGTATCCGCTTAAAGGCGCGGTGGTCTGAGATTAATTAATTAGCATGTTAGTTAGTTGCACTTTGTGTAAATGAATAATACAAGTTTTACATAGTGCAATCCAACATTATTGGACCCCCCTCTATTAACTTATTTCAAAAGAGAGGAACAGTATCTTCAGCTTAGATATCTTAATTATAGTTCATAACTTGAAAAATTCTGAAATCACGTATTGACCTTTGTGACCTTTTTATTGTGACCTTTTTTTTGTGAGCGTGTTTTTTTTTTTGAAATTTACGGATTTATTGTGCAAAAATGTTAACAAATATATTATTCATAGTATTGTCCATCGCTGGCCACAACTTTTTCAAATCTTTCTGGAAATTTTCGTATAGCAGCTCGGAAGAACGACTCGTCTTTTGAGGCAATCCAAACATCGACCCATTTTTTGCATTGTTCATAGTATGAAGTGAACTTCTGCTGGGACAGGACATGTATCAACGACCGGAACAAGTAGTAGTCGGAAGGAGCAATGTCTGGAGAATACGGCGGGTGTGGTAGGACTTGCCATTTCAGTGTTTCCAAGTAAGTCTTGACCGGTTTTGCAACGTCTGTCCGAGCGTTGTCATGCTGCAGAATCACATTCTAGTGCCTTTCTTCGTATTCCGGCCATGACTTTTTGCGCTTGGTGTTGTCGTAATGGATTCACTTTTCATCGCCAGTCACAATGCGATGCAAAAAACCGTTTCTTTTTCGGCGTTCGAGCGTAAAATCGCCTTTCGACGTCGCGCGGCTTCAACTCATATGGCACCCAGTTTCCATGCTTTTCAATCAATCCCATGGCTTTTAGACGTTTGCTGACTGTCGACTCACCCACTCCCAATGATTCTGACAACTCCTGAAACGTTTGGCATTGGTCCACATAGCGCAATGATTTCAATACTTCGTCTTCAAACTTTTTGGGTTGATCCGGCCGTTCCTTATCTTCGAGCTCAAAATTATCACTTTTAAAGCGACCAGACCACCTCCAACACGATTGTTCAGATAGAGCATGCTCGCCGTAAACTTCCACTAAGTTTCGATGACCCTCGACCACACTTTTGTTCATATTAAAGTAATGAAGAAGAACTCCCCGCAAAAACACTTTATCTGGCATGAAATTTGACATTTTCGAGGCAATATTTAGGCTTCGACAGTAAATTTTGAAGTTTTACATGAAAAAAAAAAAATAATTTTAATATTATTTAAACCTAAGTCACGAGAGTACGATGTTGCAGTGTCTAGGAATAGTAGTATTTTTCTATATTCAGCATGCCTATCTTTCGGTCGAACTTCATTCGTCACTGAGTCGTCAAATCGCGTCTTATACATGTATCCTTATGGGTAACTTCTTGATACCTAGTGAGGCAAACACTCTCCGGCGTTCAGCTTTCCCAATCACGAGTGGCTTTTCTCTCACTTTGGCAAAATTCACGCAAAAATAGCACTGTAAGTTTTTCTTTGGACAATTTTCCTCATAACATTTTTCGGTTTTGAGTGCTAAAGTTTTGTTTGGCAAAGCTCTGAAGAAGATGACTGTCTCATCAGCGTTAGAAATAGCCGGCGGCCTATGGCCAATAAACATTGATGGAAGTTTTTCTAAAGACTGTTTAACATCTAATGGGTTTCCAGCAGCAGCTTCTTCAGATACACAACGAAAAGTTATGTTCTGTCTGTTGCGCCACCTTTGAAGGCAACCGTTAGATGCTGCAAAATCATCGATGGCGATTTCAGAGCGATTTCTTTCGCCTTCGCTTGTATAATTGGCCTATATATTGGAGTGCTTTGTTTTCTTACTTTACAAAACCAGGCGGTATCAATTGTTTTTTGTCACTAACAGTTTATTCGGGAATCTTTTGTTGTAGTGTTTCTACGTCCATTTTATGCCATAATTGGTGCATTGCGTCCGTCTAAGAGAAGAGTTTTTCCACACAATTCATAAATATTTATTATCCGCTTCCGGTTAGAAGGTAGTCCGTCCAAGACAGGTAAAATTTTTTCGAACTTTACTGACATACAATGTAATATATAAATTTATTTAAAGTTGAGCTGGATCATACATTGGCAAATATGTTTATATATATTTTCCCTTAATGCGAAAGAAGGAATTATCGGCTTTCGATACACGTGTTTAAGGGTATACCAAACCCATCATCAGTCGGATTGGCCGTACATTGCTTTTATATTTTCTGTTATCCAATGATAAAGAAATGGGAAAAACGTTTTATTCTCATAGCATGTTCTGTTGCATTCTAGAAACTGCACAGTAGAATCTGAAAACTAAAGTTTGATGGCACTAACTTTTACAGTCTCCGAGACATCGGTGTTCATACATACGAAAGACAGACAGACAGACGGACGGACGGACAGAGTAATGAGTAACTGTATCTTAAAAATGAGCAACAAAGAAATAGCTTGAAACATTGAACGAAGTTGAAAATGTCGAAAAAAACTTGAGTGACAGTACAATGAGCGACAGTACAAAGGGCACTAGTGTCACAGATGAAGTAAGATAAATGCAAAGAATGACAACAACGTGTATTGTTTCTAACAAATAGCAACAAATTCCAAAGTTGAACATGTTTTGACTCGCAACTGTCAGCTTTCAGTCAGTCATAAATGAAGTCACTGTTTCAAGCAGTACAAACACTTTTGAAGTTACTTAGCAGCATTTCAACTCCCCTCACACACCCATTCAAAAGTCACACCCATCGTTCTATCTGCTGCAATATTTGAAGTTAACTAAAACCAAACCAAAATACAATTTTTGCAAGCACTTGCCCATAATCTAATTGATATAGTAAGTAAAGTCGCAAAAAGTAATATTCACAGAACACTCACTCCCTTGCATTGCTACATATACAAGAGCAAAAAGTAAATTTTATAAAAACTATGGTTAAAATGCATTAAGGAGATAAAACAACATTAGGCGAAAACGCGTCTTTAATTTCCTTCTATGGTCAAACTGTATATATTCCAATCAAGTGAAGTTACAGTTCATCAAATTAAGTCTGTACGAGTATCAGAATGGTTTACTTTGTCATAGAGTTGAAGTTACCATATTAACTCTCTAAAATCTGTAATATCTGATATTTTGTTTCTATTCATTTATTTCAAAAAGCAACAAATTTGCTTAATAAAGAAGTTGCGCATAGCATGACCTGCCCAGGTGATCAAAAATTTATATACTTTTGTGAGTTCTTTGATGCATTTCTCTCCAAAAAAAAAAAACAACTGATATTTTCATTTCCACATTATGTGTGTGCAGGGATTAAATAAAAAAATAAAAAAATAAAAAAAGGAAGAATACAGACCACAGCAACAACAAAAAGTACAACGCCAAGGACAAACAGAATATTGACAACGCTGACTCTGCCGCCTCGCCTCGCCTCGCCACGTCGCGCCGCATGTAAACACACCAAGTGCTGTTCACGGGCGCAGCAACATTGACTGATTGAGGGCGTATCTGATACACTGTATCCTGCTGCAAACAGGAAGTGACTGACCTGAAGTGCTCCTCCCATCGCGTAATGCAAATCAAATTGGTCGCTTGCACATCAGTGTCCTTGCGTCTATTGAATTATAAATGAATAGTGTTAAAACGTTATTATCAGCCATAGTAGACTATATATAGATTATATTGTAGACCCTATAAAGTATATGTATATATTATTGATCAGCTCGGCGAAACCATGTGCGTCTGTCTAATAGTTTAGTTTAAATTGGTTGGGTAAGTTTAGCAAGTATTTCCCCGGTGAATGAATCTTGCTCGAAATTAACACAGCTTTTACAGAAGTCTTGTGAGGAGGCTCACAGTCTCATGGTATGCTGGACTATGAGACAGTGTCTTATTACTACTCCCATTAATATTGATACACCTGTTCTACTTATCCTAAGTAGGGATTGAGTTCTTTTCGGGTCATACTTATGCCTGTCTTGAAGTGCTACACGTGGTAACTCTACACCAGCTATTGTTCGATTTGCAGCTTGCAAGTTGACAGCCGTATGCCATTCGATTCCATATCCTGTCGAATATGAGTCTTGTAAGTTAATATTATTTATAGTTACCCTCAATATTGCTGCGCCCTGGCATCCAAACGAGGTGAACACTGTTCTGTTCAGCCATCTCATTAAGATATTTGTGGCAGTCAGTGGTGGTTCTTGACCAATTTAGACAGCAGTCCAGCGCTTTTATAGCTGCTTGGCTGTCTGAGTATAGCTTCACTTATTTCACCTGTACCATTGACGATTCTAGGTAAAACATTGCCTCCCGAATGTCAGCGACTTTCGCTTAAAAAACGCTACAGTAATCAGGTAGTTTAAAAGATACTTTGACACCCATATCTGGTCAGTATACCCCACCACCGACTCTATTTGCCAGTTTGAAGTCATTTGTGAAGATCGCTTTGACTGATTTCCTGTCTAATAGTTTCAACACATTTTTTTAAAAACAATTTATAAGATGTTTGGTTGACAACCGGTATTTAAGCTTCTTTTGATCCCAAGTCTATTTAGTATCCATATTGATATATCACGCCCATTCTTTGTATGAATAGTCTATATACTTATATATGGTTGCTTTATATATATGTTCGACATACATATATATACTAATGGGCGTGTCCCTCACACTTTTTGGAGTGCAAACCCACAGCTGACTTTAATGCTTTGTATGAAAAACTTCTTCACACCCTTAGTTTTGCAATACGATTTGAAATTTTGTGTGAATGGTATTTGAGCTTCGGTTCTACTGAAGTTAACGTTCTTTCTTGTTTTAATTTTATAAGTATAAAAGCATTACAATATAATGAGAAAGCACTACTAACTATTCGAAGAAAATCTCTAAAAAGCTTTTATATTAAACGTACTTTTTCATTGAAACCAAATTTCGCTGCAAAATTTCGATAACAAAACAATTAAAAACAAAAAATCTTCTCGAATGAAATATCGCTCCGCAGTCCATAAAACAATTGCATGCAACTAGGCACAAAGCCCAATTCTAAACGTCAATAAAAATGTTTATAGACCAAAAATACCCGAAATCAAAAACTAGATGCACACAAAATAGAAACCAACCATCCAGCCAGCCAGCCGGACAGCCGGACAGACGGCCAAACGTTGAAATGTGGCAATGTCAAAAATGTTTGTGAATTTCGGCATGTGTACGACAAAAAATATGCAATTAATGTGAAAAATGTGCATACGCAATTCGTGTGAACGCAAACGCACATACACAAGTACAGACGTGTACCTATACTCGTACATGTGAGTAGTATTCTGCGTTAATTTGATTTAGAATTCTGGTTGATTTTCGCGGCATGAAGCTAAATATTTGTAGCATATTTTCAGATGTGGTTCGCAGGAAAAAAATCAATTGCTGTTGATGTGTTGGTTCAAAGGCAAAAATCAATTAATACGAGTATATATTGAATATTTTTTTTTTGCCAAAAAACAACTACAGATTCGACGTCCAGTTTTATATTGTTTGTAGAATGTTGAAAATAAAATGTAAGAGAGTGAAAAGCAGCATATTTTGTAAGCATTTTGTAGCGTAGGCGGTAGGTATTTTTGGTGTGCCTATCATACAAACTACACGTCCACTTATGAATTTGTTGTACGAAAAACATTCTTATTACAGTCGATATCAACTTAAAATTTGGCATGGTAGCATTTAATGAACGGACGCTTCACATAATTATTAATGGGTTTGTTCGCTATACTCTTAGGGGTTGCCCCAATACAAACCACTCATCCGATTTTGCATATTTGTAGTCAATAGCAACCTTAAATTTTATATGGTTGCTTCTTATGGGTAGCTTCTTCAATTTTATATGTACTTGATTCTCCATGATTCTCCACTTTTTGGGGTAGACCTTATACAAATCACACGCCCACTTTCAGCTTTTTGTACGAAAATTTTTTGTATTGCAATTTATATCAAACTATAATTTAATATATAGTCTTTGTATGAACGAACGTTTTACATAAACTAGAGTTCCCAATTGGTCGAAATTCGATCTTTTGTCTTTGTAGTGCTCAATAATAGAAATGTTCATAATACAGGAATGTCACAGAAAATGCTTTCGCCTCTAAATCAACGCTGTCCAGCCATATCCCAATGGGGACGAACACCTTCGTGTTTGCACATACATACGAACGAACGTATGCCGAAGTCAGCTGCTTGCTGCTAAAGAGAAACAAAAATTTGAATTAGTTACTTTGCATTGGTGTTGTACTTTGGCACACTATACAAATTATGACTCAGAAATGATTCGCACTTTAGGTGCTCTCCTTTCGAACAGCCCTGCTTTAAGAGCCGCCCAGATAGAGAGTGGCATTAAGTGAGCAATTTATTTGCAATAAATAATTCACAGTTGTAAACAAATCTGTCAAAAACACACTCAACTGATGCTCGCCAACATGTTTGCAAGTGTTCGGAGCCTAACGTCGAGCTGCTTGATCGACATGCTCTACAATGAATAGAACAGGGCACGAATGAGCTGATAGAATGAGAGAGATATATAGAGAGAGCATTGTGAGAGAGAGTCTTTGTGTTTGGGCGAGGACGTTACCTGATTTTTACCTATCTTAGAAGCAATAATTTAAAAAAAGAAAATTACGTTCGTCCGTGCTCCTCTTCACATTCATCCCAATAAAAAATAAATCAAGGGATTATGTTGTTGTTTAGAGGGTCAAAGAGGGAATGATTTTCACTTGCCAGTTTATACGGTAGAGAAGTTCTCAAACACACCCAACTTTAAACTATGAAGATAAATTTTCCGATGATGTTTTTGGAGCACATTCCAATGTTTTCTATGTAAACCGGTACAATTTCAGCACGTGCTTTCGTTGTGTATTGACTCAGATAATATCGTATTGAATGCCGTTTTAGAATCGTGATCATTTGTTGAAACCGACTAAAAAATGACAGAGTTATTCCATGTTGACATATACAAGTTCTAGAATGGCGCACGCTATATTTTATTTGAAATGAAGAAAAAGCAAAGATGTATTTTTCAATAAACATACAAACATATTAAGAGCTATCTTAAACTACAGTTATCAAAATACTTAAAGCTACTTGATACCTCTAAGCCGTATCCAAAAGATAGTTTTCATAATTTTAATTGCACAGGTGTACAAATACCGGGTCATGTCAGTTATTGGAAAGCTGAGGGTCATTTCCGAAGTAATCTGATGCGAATTTGATGATGATGAAATTAGGATTTTAAGATATTTGAGGTTATGTACCTGAATAACGTCGAAGGGATATATTTCGTAACTTCGAATAGCCATAACTTTGCGGGAAAAATAAAAAATCGTAATTGATGTCTTGAACTCTTAAATTAAAGGGTAAGAGTGGTACTAAATGATGTAACTCGAGAGAGACATACCACCCTGTACATAACCTCAAAAGTAGGAAAAACGCCGTTTTTCGAGTTCAAAACCTCAAATATCTCAAAATCCTGACCCCAGATTCGGATTCTACGCAGCAAATTACTTCAGAAATGACCCTTAGCTTTCCAACAACTAAACTATGTTGACCTGTGTTATTCTCAAGGAAAACATTTAAAAACGAACTACTGCGTATCACTGAAAATTCTAGCGTATATAATTGCTTATTAATTCAATTACCTCGTATATAGTATATAATAATATATATATATATGCACATCTGTGCGTGCCAGAAATTGCTTGCAATCAATAACATTTTAATTTTAATTGAAATTGATTTTCGTGTAAAACTATACCCCGATGCAATGCCGAAATGCATTATTTTAACGATTGTGTGTGTGTGTGTGATGTGATTTAGATCTTTTTTATACCATTCATACATAGCGTATAATGATTTTATCAGTTTGTCTGGAAGTTTGTAACGCATTAAAGAAGGCATCGTTGACCTCATAAAGTATATATATTCTTGATCAGCTCGACAAGACGAGACGATCTAGCCATGTCTGTCTGCATGTTGTTACTCATTTTTTGGGCATCAATTTTTATGCTATCCAGTTGAAATGTTGCAGTTTAATAGAGTGTCAAGATTAACCCGCCACGCACACTTTTTGAGATAGCCCCCACAGAAACCTGCTGCCCACTTTTGACTTTTTGTATGAAAAACTTCTTTATTACAGTCAACATTAGGTTGAAATGCGCTATGGTGCCTTTTTATAGACGAGGGATACTATTTATATTTCGGGAATAGCAAATAATAACAAACATTTTTAAATAAAAATAGCTTTATTGTTTTTCAAAATATTCCCCTTGATGAACAATACACTTTTGCATTCGTTCAAACCATTTGTCATAGCAGTTTTTCCATTCCTCTTGAGACACCTCCCCAAACATGGTTTTTGAACGCTTCAACTGATTCTTCGGCGCTCGTAATTCGTTGGCCACGCAGTTTACCTTTGATACTCGTGAACAAGAAGATGTCATTGGGTGCCAAATCAGTACTGTACGGAGGATGAGTCATTAATTCGATGTTTTGACTGCTCAAAAATGCACTTGTTTGACGAGATGTGTGAGAGCTCGCTTTGCCATGATGGAGAATGATTCGTCTTTGGCGGTTGGTTTTACGAATTTCTCCGAAGACTTCCGGCAAACAAATGGTCGTGTACCACTCAGAATTGACCGTCCTACGTTGCTCAAGCGGAACAGTGGCCACATGACCCATTCGGCCGAAGAAACAGGCGGTCATGTGCTTTTCCCACGAACAACTTTTGTTGGATTTGGCTCGTCTTGGAATACCCACTCGGTCGATTGCTGTTTTGCTTCCGGCTCATACGCATATATCCATGATTCGTCACCTGTCACGATTTTATACACGTCTTTTGAAGCACCACGGTCGAACTTTTTAATCATTTCCTTACACCAATCGACGAGAGCGATTGATAAATTATGGGTTATCCAAAGAGAGTAAATTTTTATTACAGCTAAGTGTTCATGCAAAATCGAATGTATTGAAGTGGAACTAATGTGCAAGGATGCCTCCTTCTCACGATATATCACATAGCGATCTTGCATTATCAGTTCACGCACTGCATCGATGTTTTTGGACACAACAACCGATTTTGGACGACCTTCAGGGAATTCGTCGGCGACCGAACCTACGACCACGATTGAATTCACTTTACCAGCGATATACTGTGGTTTTCGATGGTGCTTTATTGCCATACAAACAACTGAGTTTGTTGAAACATTCTTGTTGAGACCAGCCACGTCGAAAGTTGTGAAAAATAATCCAACGAAAACCTTCTCTTGAAATTTCCATTTTTTGGCCAAATTGCTTGTCTTAATTCACTGTAAACAAAACAAATAGCAATTGTACATCAAAACTTTGTGAGTACTTTTATGCCAAAAAATGTCAAACTTTGTTATGGCGTTGCCAGATTTTAGCTTTTGACATTAGTGTTGCCAGTTCCCGAAATATAAATAGCAGCCCTCGTAGACTAATGGGCGTGGGCCGCCCACTTATTGGCGTTGTCCCAATACAAACCCACCGCCTACTTTTGTGTTTTTTATGAAAAAATGTTTATTTATATCAATATTAGCTTGAAATTTGATTTGGTGTGTTTTGAAGGATATACACACACAAATCAGCGTATTCCGCCCAGTTTTTCAGGTAGTTCCATACGAACTCACAGCTCTTTGTATGGAAAACATCAATATCAACTTAAAATTTGATATGGTGACATCTTATAGATGGTCGCTTCATACACATCTACTAGTGTGCATGTACCGCCCACCTTTTTGGGGTAGCCCATATTTAAACCCACACGTTTATGTTTTACAATACGATTTAAAATTTCATGTGAATCGTATTAGAGCTTAGGTTCAACCGAAGTTAACGTTTTTTTCTTGTTTTTCTTTAAATTTTTTGTTAGTTTTACTTAAGGTTTCCAATGCAATGAATACCTACTATAACAAGTTTATCTAGTAAAATGTCATTTTTAAATATAGATCTTATAGATAGATCTGTGAGTTTGTACTTCAAATGGAAATGAAGAGATGAGTAGTGCAAAACGCTTAAGAATATCACATTTTAAATAAAAATTTCTTTATGCTTTTTGCGTTGTAGCTGAATTGTACCTAATAAATCCATATCGAAATTACTTATTTAAAATAAATTTGTGTATTCAGTTCCGTTCAGTTTGTTCTGTTGTGATCATTCGATTTAGATTCAATAATGAAAGCAACAAATTGCCAGTTAGTTTGTTGCAACAAATCAATTTATAAATTATTTAACATCAATTACGTGCGGTGGCTTCCGCAGAAAATTTACAAATTTGTTGAACATTTATTGAAAAATGAATAATTTTCATAGTACACCACGTACATGTTTGTCAGTTTAGCAAAATTTAATTAAATGCGCTTGTGCTGAATTTATAATTTGCATCACGGTTCAATGTGATTTGGATTTAAGTGTGATGTGTTTAACAGAATGTAGCGAATGGAAAAAAGTTAAAAAATAAACATTTAGTAAGTAGGTGTTTCATTTGCTTTATAATACGCGTATCCTTTTACTACATTATTTAGTAGTTAACTATAGACAATAAATGCCCATTCAGTTTGACTTTGCTGCTACAGTTTTCATTTGTATTGTTGGGATTCATTGTAAGACAAAGTTAAGCGTTCGTAATTAAGTTAAAAAACGAGTTCGTCTCCTACAAAGCTACAAAATTTTTATAGTTTAGCAACAAGACAAACGCTCAATTATATATTACAATCAATCGCAACAATACAAATAAAAAAGACAAATCAGTTGCAGGTGTTATTTTCCTAACTTGGTTTTTGACTTATTCGGAGGTGTCACAGAAATCTCTAGACAAAATTGCGTCTGGTGATTTGAATTTCTCTAAAAAATTCCGTAGGTGTCACAGATATCTTCGAGATTTCATACAAAATAGTTTTTAGTGTACAGAGGAGTTTTGTGCTAATTAATTTTATGTTGGCAACGCTGATGTTATAAAATATATGTATCTGTCGTTCGTTGTTGTTGCGTAAACCGACCTGGTCGGTTTTCAGCAAATAAATACACATTTTTATAAATTTATATTTATTAATAAGATGTACTAAATGTTTAAATCTTAAGACACAGTTACGAAGAAAATACATTAAACTAGCACATAAACAAAGTTTTACCTTATGATTTGAGGAGTTTATGTATGTAGTCAACAATTTCACCAAGCAAAAGGCTGGAGCTTTCAGACGGTTTAAAAGAGATTTCTGTGACACCTACGAAATTGATTTAGTTAGGAATTTGGGGTGAAAGAGATTTCTGTGATACCTACGATTAAGTTTTTTTCTTTTTTATTGGATATCAGTCTTTTTAATAGAGTAGAAGATTGAAGTGTTTGGTAGATGGTTCGTTTTATCATTTGGCATATTTGACATTTTAGTAGTTAGCGCTCTACGGTAAACAAGAAAGAAAGGCTACAAGATCACACAAAACCATTGAATTGTAATAAATTGAAAAAAAAAACCATTCATATTTGTGCAAAAACTCTTAATGGATAACCCTTTATAAGTTAAACGTTGTAAGGGAAAGTTACTTTTTATTGTGAACAGTTCAGTTATCAGTTTGTTTCAAAAATGTTAATTGTTGCATTGAAGGAGCCATAGGGTACCACAAAAAATATATACACGGTCTGATTTCAAAGTAACCAAACTTTTTAATTATAAAATACAACAAGCATGGTATTATGTTTCAAAGCTAATATTTATTAAAAATACGATTCATTTAACTCAATACAACATTTGGAACGCTCAACCAATTTATTCATAAACTATTTAAACTCGCTTTTTGGGATGTTCTTTAGCACATGTTTCACAGCTGCTTGTATCGTAATTGGATTTTGTATTTGTATTTTATTTGGAGGTTTCATTTTTGGGAAGAGAAAATAATCGCATGGTGATAGATCAGTCAAATAGGGTGGTCGTTGAGACATATCTAATTTTTCATCAAAATTTCATTGACTTTTTTGGTATAGTAAGGTGATGCATTATCATGCAATAAAAATAGTTGCTTTCCTTTGGAATATTCGGGCCCAACACGTAGAACTCTCGATCACAAACGATGTAAAACTTGTAAATAATATACTCCATTGAAAATTTTAGCTTCTGAAAAATTCCTTGTGAATAATACCTTATAGAATCATCTTGACTTCTGAAAACGAATATTTTTCGATTTTCGCTCGTCTTTTGATTTCCATTCTGTAGATTATTGTTTAGTTTCAGGATCATATTTAAAACACCTCATGTGGCATTACCAGCTATGATCGAATCAAGAAAATCTGAATCGTTTCAGCTGTGGCAATGATGTCTTTGCAATGCTCTACACGACCGATTTTTTGAACATCATTTAGCTGATGTGGAACAAAACGTACACACACCTTTCTTTTAGCCAAATCTTTGGTTAATATTTTGTAGATTGTACAGTTAGATGAATTTAATTATTCTGCCAGCATTCTCACAGTGAAATTTGCATCGATAGCAATTATTTCACTTACTTTTTCCACTAACTCAGCACGATTAGATGCTTCGGGTCTTGGATCCTCAGTTTAATCATCACGACCGTTTTTAAATCGTGTAATCTACGTGTAAACTTGAGTACGTCTTATACAGTCATCGTCATAAACCTTTTTTAACGATTCGTAAGTCTCAGCAAATTTTTTACTGAAAATTTAAAATTTTAAAATTTGCTTCATTTGTTCCATTATGTTTTAGCATGAACTCAGCTGCTTTCGTAAGAAGAGAAATGTTCCTTTCTAACACTGCCAACATTTAATAGATGGCGCTACGTGTTCTATGATTTAAATTAAAAGTTCGGTTAGTTTTAGATTATACCTTGTATATAAAAGTATGTAGAATCTCGATAGATCCTCCACGAGCCGCAAATACATCTTTGGAGTTGATTATTTTGAATACTCTCTATTTCAGACTGGAGTGATGGAATTTATCATATTTTTAACATTTTCTGAATATACGCTTCAAGTACTTTTGTATGGAATGGAACACATCATCTATAAAAAAAAAATCGTTGTTGCGCGTATTATATTATGCCTTCTCCATTTAGTACATCAATTAGTTTTTGCCGCAAGCCAACCCTCGACATTCATTAGGTACTGTGCACCCTTTCATAAATTGCATTAGTGTTTCTTCATCACTGGTGTTTTACATTTAGCATGTTTTTGTTGCTTCTGTTTGCTTTTAATGATAAAATATTATACTATGCTTTGAGTATTGCTATTATGAGTGAATATTAAAAATGCTCATGATAACTTTGTCGTCGTTGCACAATTCAATTTATTTATCTATATTTGCTGGAAAGCAATAATAAAATATTTCTTCAAAAAATACTGCAAGAAGTAAACCAATCCTAAGTAGAAACGTAGCTCTATATTAAGCATGAATTCAATTGCAGTTAAATTTCTACGTCATAACTCCCTTAACAGCATTGTATATTTTTCAATATTTAATATATTAATTGCACGTCTTTCATTGCGTACAATATTATAAATAATAATACATAATATTACAATTTTCTCCGTATTTCGTTGCGTGCCCGCTTCGTACAGTTGTAATTAATTATACAATAAGTTACCCCAATCGCATTTCCGGTTCTGTTTAAGCATACAATCAGCAAATGCTTAAATGCTTCACTACTCATACTAAGTGCCATGGTGGGTTTCATATTTGAGGGATGTTTGCTGGTTGCATGCTTATTAGCTCTCCGATATTGTCGCCACCGTCTGCCTTCGGAATTTTTGATTAATTTATTCGATTTAATGCATAAATTTGGCACACAAGAGGGCGGCACTGAGCGATTTAGAACCCATATTAAATGTTTACCAAACTCTATCTCTGTTTCGCAATTTTGGACTATAATCTTTATATATAAAAATCTTCTGTACGTGTGTACGTGACTGAACTCCTCCTAAACGGCTGGACCAATTTTGATGAATATTTTTGTGGGTGTTCATAAAGATTCGAGAATGGTTTAGATTCAAAATTCGATCCACTGTTGTTCCTGACCCAAAAAATTTAAGATAGATGGATGAAATATTGTGTATGGTATCGTAGAGGGAAGGGGAAGGGAAAGGGGAGTGTTGGGAAAGAGGTGGAAGGGAAAGAGTCGCAAGAGAAAGAGGTGGAAGGGTAAAGAGGGGTATGTTAAGAGGACCAGAGAAATAGGGGAAGGGGAATGGGAAGTAAGTGAAGGAGTGGTAAGGAGAGTGGTGAAAGGCAGGAAACCGAGAGGTAAGGTAAGGGGGCATTGGGTTGGATGGGTTAAGGTAGTTGAAACAGGGGGAAGGGCAGCAATGCGCAGGGTACCATTTAAGATAGATGGATGAAATGTTGCATACATGTTACTGGGATCGAATGGGTAGGGAGAAGGGGAGGTAGGGGAAGGGGCAGGGGAATTGTTACAGGCGAAGCGGTGAAAGGGTGCAGGGGAAGATGGGTAGGGGAATCGGTGGTTGGGTATGGGGGCATGGGGAAGGATGAACAGTGGGCTGGAGTGGCTGGGAAAGGAGAGACATGGGGAGAGGCAGAAACGCGCCAGGTACCAGCTAGTATTATGTAAAAATATTTATTCATATGTTTACTTACGACATTATCAGATTGAACTTGAAATTTAAGAGTTTGCTGATTTTGGCACAGATGCCACCAACAGAACTACGGCAACTATTTTCTAATAAAAGCAGAATCATTGAAATCGTTACATGTGGTAAATAGTTATCGCCCATAAATTGAGAAGATTCTCCTTTTTTTTTTGAAGTCGGTTAAACATGCATATTTCAATCCCGTTATAGGTGCAGTCCATACAAACCTACATTCTACTTTCGATATTTTTATGATCAACTTTTTTGTTGCTTAAGCTCAATACTGGGATCGATGAAAATGTTTTTGTACTGAAAAAACTACATACATATATAAAAGAACGTTGACAAACAACAGTCAAAAATTTTCGGCACGAACTGTTTTTCAGCGAGTACTCAGTTAACAAAAATGTTGGCTACCGAAAATAGTTTATATACTCAAAAAACAGTTGTGAACTTTTTTGCATTTCCTTCAGAAAAGAACCAAAGAAAATCCAATATGGGTGAACTTTTCATCGAATAAATATCTGATTTTAGTATTTCATGTTGATTTGGGAACACTGTTTTTTGTTTGTTTGACATATCAGTTAGAGTTTAGCGATATGTCACTACCTGTGATTCAATCACGGCAACTGAAAAATCACTAATATGAGTTGCTACTCGATACTGTAAATATCAGTGATTGAGTGTCATTTGTTTCTTACTAGTGCTACAGTGATTCATGGTGTATGAGTAATAGTTTTAGCATAATGCATGTAGAATTAGCAGCACAAAATGTATCAACGTAGCAAGTTGATGTTATGCATGACATAAGTATTACTGATACGCCGTGAATTACGAGGCATATCCAGAAAGTAAGTGTTGAGGCTTTCTTGTCATGTTGGCAACACTGCAGTGTAGCCTCACTTCTCCCCTTTGCAACGAGACCAGTTCGAGGTCAGTACATTGAAAACTGTCGACGCGACAAAACTTTTCGTGAACAATGTCAATCCAGCTAATCTCCCGCCAAGTGCGAAATACGCGGCGTCATCCGTTATCTCCTTTGAAAGGGAAAACCTCCGTTTTAGATTTATAATGAGGTGAAAACTGCATATGTTGATAAATCTATGAATCGTACAAGTGTGTACAAGTTGTGTCGCCAGTTTAAAAACGGTCGTACGTCTCTGCATAATGATCAGAGGAGCGGAAGACCTTCAATTGTGACTAACGAAATTGTGGAAAATATCGAAAATGCGCTCCGTGACGAACGCAGATTGACTGTGGATGAACTTTCTGCAATGTTTCCGCAAATCTCCAGATCTGTACTACACGAAACAATCACAGAAAACCTCGGATATCGGAAACTGTCCACGAGGTGGGTCCCAAATAGTTGGCGGGAGACTACTTCGAGGAAGGCGTCAAGAAATTGATAACCCGCTTCACCACCTGCATAGAGTGGAATGGTGACTATGTCGAAAAATAGCTAACATTATGTACTAAATTATCACGTAATTTTTTTTGTTTAAATAAAAAATTTTAAAACCTAAAAAAATTCAGTACACTTACTTTCTGGATATGCCTCGTACAATATCAAGTGACAACTGATATTAGTGATTTTCAGTCGCCGTGATTGAAGCACTGACTATCGCTCCAGTGATATATTGTATCATATACGAATTGTTTGAGACTATAACCAACACTCTTCTCTGGTTTTTTATGCCATTTTAAGCCAATCCTCTGCAGAAAATGGCACAAAAAGAAGATATTCCAGAAACTAATGGAGGTTTCCTGTAGTTTGGAATTAGTGCGAAAGAATTGTAGTGAAATATATACAAATCAAGTGAGTACCTAAAATACCATGTTCCCGTCTTAATTCCCAAGATTTTTGTAAGGAGTCAATATACTCTTTCGGGAGCCCAATGATTCTGACTATCTCCCACACTATGGAATGGTTTTTGTACCATTTTAGGCGAATCCTCTCCAGAAAATATCAATTATATACACTTTTGTTCATATAATATCATTTATTAAACATAATGTTATATTAAAGTAAAATTTGTCGAGAAATTAGTTTCGTGTTAATATATATAATAAATAGATAAAATAGGTTTTATTTTTGTTGCTTTTCATTTTTACAGCGATCGCAGTAGCAGTCCAAAATCACGGTGATTTGAATGTAGCAGTCACGATAATCACTGCTACTCAAAAATCACTGACTAGCTCATCTCTAATAGCAGTAATTATATACAATTTCTTTAGGAAAAATTTTCATCGAACTCAGTATTCCGCTTAAAAGTTAAAATTCTAAATTAGCTGTGATTTTCTCTTAGATTCATCCAAATAGAACATGCCACATTGGTATGTGTAATTGCAATACTAGGTATAGCTTTCATAGCAAACTATATGATTTCAATAAAAATGCGCATGTCTTCTTGTCCAACACAGCTGAAATTCTATAAACCAATGATTTTATGACCACATAGACACATTAAATTACTTTTTTTTAGCATAATTTTTAATGCTGATTGTATAAGTTTGATAAAAAATGTTTGTATGCGCATCATCGTCAATTGTTACTATAAGCTCATCGCATAGACATCTATTGGGCTGCCCATTAAACGAGCGCCACACACACACACACAAGACAGACAATAATGTGTTCAATCAAACATTTGACATAACATAGTGTGATGGGTTTAGTTATATTGCATAGAAAATGTGATAAATGTAGAACTATTTTCTAAACTATTTTTCATTTGATGGCATTTAATGGCTGTAATTTGAAGTTCGAATTCTAAACTGCGGTTGTTGTAATGCTCATAGTAGTAGTAGTAGTAGCAGTAGCAGTAGTAGTAGTTGGTACCTACCTACATATTAAATAACTATCACTTACACTCTTATCTGTAAAAGTGTCAATTCCGCTCAAATGAATCGCTCAATAAAGACAACGGCAGCACCAATAGATACTACTATATATAGTATAGATAGATGTATCTGGGGTCTGTCCAGAGTGTGGTAAAATGAAAAGGAACGCATAAAAGAATTTATTACTCTGCAATAAAGACATAACTGGGCGATGTCGATGTCGAAGTCGATGTCGATGGCCAAAGCTATATAGCTATGACAATGGTGTCGCTTAAATGCCAACGAACTGTTGGATTTTGTAGCTATGTATGTGTATGTATCTATGTGTGTGTGTGTGTGTGTGAGAATGTGTTGAAACTAAGTGGTTATATCGAAGAGTAAGCAAGCAGCAGAATTGTGGTCTGCGTGTCAGTGAACTTAGAAATGTTGTACCAACAACTACAGCAACAAAAAATAATCACTTCCGGCAGTAATTTAGCTTACGGTTCTATATTGTGTGTGTGTGTGTGTGTGTGTGTGAGTGTGTATCTGCGCGTTGCATAGTTCAAGACACATGAATTATTGCCGCTCGAATAGCATTTTTACGCGAGTTGATTACTAAATGTTGATTGGAAAATAAAAATGGCCAAAAGGCATTCACAGCAACAAGCGCGCTTTTGCAGTAGCAGCCACAAAAAAAAAACACAAAAACAAAAACAAAAAAGAATTGTTTATTAATGACATTGATTGGCAATTTCACGTTCTCGTTACATTCTAAATACATTCAATGCTATACAATATTACTTATTTCTGTATGTTATTTATGATTTGTAGGTTTTTGGATTTATTTTGGATTTATTTTGGATTGTTTTTTTTTTTTGTCCAATTTTATTTACAAAATTTTGGTTTTGTGTAGCATGTGTAATGTTCGGCGTATTATATGGAAATTTGGGCAATTTAGTTGCCTTTACCATGTAAATATTTGAATATTTATTTGTTCATTTGATTATTTAGCGACTTGATAAGTTTGATGAATAGTTGTTATACATATGTGCTGTAAGGTAACTACAATAAACATAAAACACACTGACATTGATTAAATGCATAAAATTTGTCACTGAATTGATTTAGAAAATGAATACTTTTTGAATTAAGTACATTCATAAATAAATACGTAGTCAGTTAATTGAGTTTATAGATAGTTAGTATTTTTGTATTTCAAATTCAACTAAACGGTTGTTTGTAGCATCGCTTGGATTATAAATCAATGTGCGTTGTGTTTCTGTGGGAGCAACTCCTAAAAGTAGGATTAAAACGCCCCTTGATTATTATGTGAAGGAAGCATCCGTCCATAAAAACTCATCATGTCAAATTTCATATAGATATTGACTGCAATAGAAACGTTTTCCATACAAAAAGACAAAAGTAAGCGGTTCGTTTGTATGGGGGCTACCTCTAAAAGTTTGGGTGAACCCATTGAATATATATATATATATATATATATATATATATATATATATATATAAAAAAAAAAAAAATATATATATATATATATATATATATATATATATATATATATATATATATATATATATATATATATATATATATATATATATATATATATATATATATATATATATATATATATATATATATATATATATATATATATATATATATATATATATATATATATATATATATATATATATATATATATATATATATATATATATATATATATATATATATATATATATATATATATATGTATATATATATATGTCAAGAATCCTTTAATATGAAGCCACTGTGCCAAATTTTAAGGTGATATTGACAGCAATGAAAAAAATATTACATACATACAAAAAGTCGAAAGTGGTGGAGGCGGATGGTATGTATGGTAAGTCAATTTTGATATTCTATTCAACTGGAATAAAAAGAAGTCTATGTGCCAACGTACAAGCGGATATCTTGAAAGTTGGTGCCCAAAAAATGCGCAAAAACATTCATGCTGACAGACAGACAGACAGACAGACAGACAGACGGCTAGACAGACGCAGATAGCTACTCATCTCGACTCGTCTCATCGTGCTGATCAAGAATATATACACTTTATTGGGTCTATGCAGATTAAAATGTTGAAAATGCAAAGGCACATAATGCATCTCCTGACAATGCTGGTGTCAAATTGGCAGAAATAAGCCTGCGCATTGGCATCTGGAATGCCAATTAACCGATAAGTCAAGCAAACGAACTTGAAGTCTTCATCCGAGGCTACGACATACACACTGTAAATCTCTCCGATGACAACCGCATGCATGAATATATAGTCTTTTGCCGCCGTTTAGTTCCGTTTATTGTCTTCCCGGTATACTTCCGTACTTATTCAATAAACTTGGTCACAAGTTATTGGCTGCTGATGACTGGAATGCTAAACAGCGTTTCTGAAAATACTAACCATACTTTAGCTGCTGTTTTTCTAATGCGTTGGACTTTACCGTATATGCCGGTATCCCGTCTAGCCGTCTGCTGAGCTCGTACTCTAACGACCTAAAGTCAGCTCACTTCCTGCTAGTCGTTGATGCCAGTACTTCAATGTATTTTTATGGTCAAAAACCGGGGGTTTTGCCAGGTCATGCCAAACTATCCTATAATAATAGCAATCAAATCGAAAATTCAAGTTAAAAATATCGATCTAACGATTGAACATTTTTTATCGGCGATAATTATATCAGCGCAAGAACACAGTACGAATCGATCACATGTTTGCCAAACAGTTGCCGACGCATAGTGGTCCCAAATCCAAAAAAAAGCTGTCCAAAATTAAAAAAATAGTGGTTGGCCAATGGATGTTTTTTGAAGGACATTCGTTTAAAAAATGTCCTGGAATTAAAAATCCGTTGCCAAACTGTATTTCCCCATAAACTCAAAGCAATTACTTCCATTTCAGTGCCTGATTTAACACTTAAATTATCGTATAAAAGTACTCGAGTGAAAAAACTGCCATGAAGCATACGTTTTTGAGGTAGCTGCTTACGAATCTGATAGCAAAACTTCCGAACATAAAGTGCGGAGCTATTTTGTTTAAAGCTATTAAATCGATACGAAATTTAGTTTAGAGGTGTTTTTGATTTCGCTGATTACGAATCTGATGTTAAAATGGTGAAAAAATTGTAGGAAAAGTAATTCAATCTGTTTTGATAATCAGTTGTTAAGGTCGCTGATTATGAATAAGCTTAGCCACCCGAGCTTAAATAGATGAAAAATTAAGAATTTCGGTATTGCTAAAATCGTTCTTGAAGCAAGAATGGTGTATTTCGATGAACGAAATCCGTACTGAACATACTTTTGCTAATGCTATGGCTCAATTCACAAGTACGCTATACTCAATTTTGTTCAACAGTGTATGATTATTTTCTATTTTCAAGCCTGAAAAAATAGCACGGTGTTTAAAGATTTGGTTTGAATGTGGAGGAGGCTATTTGTGAAACAAACGACGCTTCTGAGAAAACTTGTTGTTCAGAGTGCAACGATAAAATGCAGAATCGTAAATTGGTCTTACATCAGAATTCTTTCGTTGATATTTAGTAACCTTTTTTTTATTTTTATTTTTGTGGTGGCTAAGTTTGTTTAAAGCTGTCAACTCAACTAACTGTCCTCTGTTTTTTTTTATTTCGTTTTGTTTACTTTTACTATATATGCTGCTATATTTACTGTTCTTTTCCTCTTGAAAAACGGACAGAACCCTGTCAAAGTAATGCAAAAATACAAAACAAAAAGGAAGAAATAAATTAACATTTAATGAAATATAAATAATATATCACATCGAATGCTCACGGACTGTCTAGTTGTCTGATTATTTGACTCTCGCGCTCTGCCTGTCTATCTGTATGTCTGTCTATCTGTCTGTCTGTCTGTCTGTTCGTCTATCTATCTGTCTGATTGTCTGTCTATCTGTTTGCTTTCATCTTGCCGCTTCCTAAGACTTTGACTATGAAACTGTTAAAAACCAAAAACCAAAAAAACCCAAAAAAAAAAAACCAAAAAAATGGCTGCCGTTTTATGAACAAAGTCTGTTTTTGATTTTGGTTTTTCTCCGTTCGCGCCATTTTCAGAATTTTTCTTTTAGGCGTTTTTTTTCTGTACAAAAGGAATATGAAAGCAGCAAATGGCTGCCATGAAATCCATTACTTAAAGCGTCTGTTTGGCCATGAGCATAGAGCATGGAAAACTGCACTGTATACTATGAATTTGGATATTCGTTGCGTCGGATTTGCATAAAGAGCAGCAAAATTAAAACGGGAAGTTAAATTATATAAATATGTATATATATATATATATATATATATATATATATATATATATATATATATATATATATATATATATATATATATATATATATATATATATATATATATATATATATATATATATATATATATATATATATATATATATATATATATATATATATATATATATATATATATATATATATATAGAGAGAGAGAGAGAGAGAGAGAGAGAGAGAGAGAGAGAGAGAGAGAGAGAGAGAGAGAGAGAGAGAGAGAGAGAGAGAGAGATATATATATATATATATATATATATATATATATATATATATATATATATATATATATATATATATATATATATATATATATATATATATATATATATATATATATATATATATATATAAGCCAGAGACATTTTATAAACTAATTAAAAATGCGCACTTCCGTCTCCGTCAAAATCTGCTACTTTTGTCTGTACGCTTTCATTTAATTTAAATACATAAAATAATACATTGGGTCAGGGGCTTTACTTTACATTATGAAAAATTGTTGCAGTTCTTCATGTAAAAACAGATAGAAAAAAACCCCATTTAGTAAAAACTTTTGTAACTTATCTATGCTTCACACGAAATTTCAAATCGAATAGTGAGGAAATGAAAAGTATTTATGAGAATGAAAACATCAACTCTAAATTGGACGAACTTCACAATGTGTGCGAAGAGTATATAAACAGATATGCTAAAAGGTCTACTAAGAGACATGTTTACGAGGGGTACTTTTTATATTTCGTGAATAGCAAATAATAACAAACATTTTTAAATGCAAATGGCTTTGTTTGTTTTTCAAAATATTCCCCCTTTTGCATTCGTTCAAACCATTTGTCATAGCAGTTTTTCCATTCCTCTTGAGACACCTCCAAAACATGGTTTTTGAACGCTTCAACTGCTTTTTCGGCGCTTGTAAATCGTTGACCACGCAGTCTACGTTTGATACTCGGGAACAAGAGGAAGTCATTGGGTGCCAAATCAGGACTGTACGGAGGATGAGTCATTAATTCGATGTTTTGACTGCTCAAAAATGCACTTGTTTGACGAGATGTGTGAGAGCTCGCATTGTCATGATGGAGAATGATTCGTCTTTGGCGGTTGGTTTTACGAATTTCTCCGAAGACTTCCGGCAAACAAATGGTCGTGTACCACTCAGAATTGACTGTCCTACTTTGCTCAAGCGGAACAGTGGCCACAGGACCCATTCGGACGAAGAAACAGGCGATCATTTGCTTCGCTGTGCTTCTTCCACGAACAACTTTTGTTGGATTTGGCTCGTCTTGGAATAGCCAACCACACGGTCGATTGATGTTTTGTTTCCGGCTCATACGCATATATCCATGATTCGTCATCTGTCACGATTTTATACACGTCTTTTGAAGCACCACTGTCGAACTTTTTAATCATTTCCTTAGACAAAGCGACGCGAGCGTTTTTTTGAGCGATTGATAAATTATGGGGTATCCTCCGAGAGCAAATTTTTTTTACAGCTTAAGTGTTTATGCAAAATCGAATGTATTGAAGTGGAACTAATGTGCAAGGATGTCTCTATCTCACGTTATGCCTCGTGACGATCTTGCATTATCAGTTCACGCACTGCATCGATGTTATTGGGTTCAAAAACCGATTTTGGACGATCTTTACGGAATTCGTCGGCGACCGAACTACGACCACGATTGAATTCACTATACCAGCGATATACTGTGGTTTTTGATGCTGATTTTTCGTTATACAAAGAACTGAGCTCATTGACATATTCTTGTTGAGATAATCCACGTCGAAAGTTGTGAAAAATAATCCAACGAAAACCTTCTCTTGAAATTTCCATTTTTTGGACAAATTGCTATTCTTAACTCACTGTAAACAAAACAAATAGGAATTGTATATCAAAACTTTGTGAGTACGTTTATGCCAGAAAATGGTGTTGACATATTTTAGCTTTTGACATTGGTGTTGCCAGTTCCAGAAATATAAATAGCAGCCCTCGTATCCACCAAGAATAAATTCACAATGCTACAACGCACAGTGGTTCAAAACCAAATTACCTTGCAGAAAATTCGATGTTTTTTCTTTTTGTTTTTTGAAAAGTATACATTTTTTTAGCTTAGCCGACAGTTTATATCCATAAAATAAGATAGCCAAACTATTGCTATGGAATAGTTACAATTTTAAATTTTACAATCTCTGAAACTTTGTGAATTTTTGAAAAACCGATTTAGATTATTTTTCAAGTTTGATTTATCAAATCTTCGGCTATAGTGAACATTTATAAACTGTTTTAATTACTGTTTTAATACACCCTATATAGGGTGTATTAATTGCCGCAAGTGTCTATTTTGTACTTGCTATTTAACTTTGTTAGAAATGTCTATATCATCCGCATATGCGAGTAGAATCACTTTGTTATGGAAGATCGTGCCCGATCGTTCTACGTATGGGCAGTGGCGTAGGATGTACTCCATCAAGAGATTGAAAAAGTCGCTCGATAAAGCATCACTCTGCCTGAAACCTCTCTTGGTATCAAAGAGTTCGGAGAGGTTCTTTCCTACTCTGACGACGCTTTGTCTGTCATCATGCAAAGGCGAAAGATCTTTGCTGGGATACCAAATTCAGATAGGGCAGAGAGCCTTCTTCGCAAATTATAGAAGACCAATAATTACCATGAAGATCCCTACATCCACGTGCTTTGGAATTGCATGGCTAGAAGTGGATCATACTCCGATATAAATTTGAGTACTGCAAGTTAATTTTTCATTATTTGTTGACTTGGTGTTTCCATTAGAACCTTGGCGTCCATGTTTAGCAAAAGCGCCAAACTGAAGTAGATTGCATAGCATTTCAAATAGTGTCTAGCATATTTTCAAATAACTGTACAAATAATTATTTCTTATTCTTCAAAAAATCATTATTTTTCCGCTATCTCTAACGGTTTTTTCTTTTATATTTTATTTTATGATAGTTAAAAGTTACTTATTCATCTAAATATGTAGCTTTTATCCTACGCAAATCAATCAATAAAATTTAGGTACATTATTTGTAAACTGTGTCAAAATATCATTATCAACAATTTTGACGAACTCACTTCAATTCCAAAGAAATTTGTGTAAATTTTAATGTAGCATAGTCAAATTTTACGTTGGCATTTGAAAATCCTTTTAAAATGATCATGGTTCTACTCTGTTTTATTATTATTGTTATGCGTTTTATTAATATGCATATCTATCTATCTAGCTAGCTAGCTATCTCTCTTCGTGTATTTCAATAAATTTGCGGTTGCAAAACGATTGAATGCGTCAACGCTTCAATTACAACAACATCTTTGGCTTTGTCATTGTTTAGCCAAGCACACAAATACAAAAGTAGTGGAATTCAATGATATACATTTTCTACATATATAGTGTCCTTCTCATAGAATTCGAAAATGTGGGTATTTTTGGTTCCACAGACGATTTGTCCTATCACGATATAATTGTAGTTTGGATATGCAAATAAAATGTTAAATATTTATATACTCAACAACATATTGTGGTGTGGAAACTTTCTGAAACTAAGTACTACATACCCGTATATCGTTTATATTATCCTAAATCGGAATTTCTTTAGGATTTTTTTGTTCGCTATTTAGCAACAAGTAACATTTTTTATAACAAATGATCGAAGAAAATCTGAAGTTCTTTTAAATTATGTTTCCGACTTTTTTCCTAGCAAAAAAAACAAGAGTAGACATCAACTTGAATAGAAAGTGATCAGCTGTGATTGAATAAGAAAGATAAACTTCTTATATTTATTATTATTATTTATGAGGGGGACATAAAAGGTCTACTGTTTGGCCAACTGTGTTAGATGACCTGCCCTAACTCTATATGTTGAATGAATGCTACTACTTTGCTAGGATCCAAAATTCTCAGTTGCTCCTTTGTAATAAAGTGTTTACCTAGCATCTGCAGGCTGCTTCTAGCTACAGCTTCACATTCAGCGAGAATGTGAAGAGTTGTCGCTTTTTTGTGGTCACTGAATCTGCATTCGGGTGAGTTTTGTTTCCCCAAAACATATAATTTTTTCTTTAGTATACAGTGGCCTGTTAGCAGTAGCTTTCTTAATTTGTTCCTACCTAGTTGGACCATAGTTTACGATATGCTCGGGTTGTAACACCCTAGAAGTAACTTTGCTTGTCTTAGTCCTTAACTTGTAGCCCAGTGTTGTTCTCTTTCTATATCCTAGTATGTCTCCCGATGACACAATACGGCTCAGCTTGTCCGCTTGTTCATTTTTTGGAATATTGTTATGGCCACGCACCTACAGCAGAGATACTCTATTATGTTCGCCTAGTTTTTTCAATAGATCATTTGCTTCAAGCACTAGCTTTGTGCTAACTACGTTGAAGTTAAGTGCCTTCAACGCAGCCTGTCTATCTGAGAGAATAGCGATATCACAGTTGTGGTAGCCTCTGTCTCGGCTGAATTGTGCACATCTGATTATAGCGCACATCTCTGCATGGAAGTTACTGGTGTGTTTTCCCAATTACTCCCAGTAGTGAGTCATAGGGCATAATACTCCTAGGCCTTTACCAACTTCCGTCAAGGATCCATCCGTATACCACTTGATGGTGTATGGTTTTAGTACGTATGAATTTTCCGACGTCCACGAGTTTTTGTCGGATTATTTGATGATAAAACTCCGATCAAATATATGCCGCTGTGTTATTTCGTCTCTTGCCATGTTCATTAGGAATGCACCATTCGTCCATGTATGGAGACGTTTCTGACAGATCTCCGCGGTAACTTTATTCCCCTCGACTGATAGTCTTAGGAGTGTTACTTTTATTCTGTATTTGATTTCCAGATGGAGTGGTGTCAAGATTGACTTACACAAACCTTTAAAACGAGTAGTATGGCATGCAGTATAGAGCCCATTAGAAAGTACAAAGACCCTAAAGTGGAATGTTGGTTGGTATAAGGGCTACCCTTAAAAGTGGGCATGGCATACTGACTTAGGAATGCTGAACGAATGTCGATTTTTGCCGATTTTAAGTAAAATTGTATGAAAAATGTTGGACTAGTTGCCATATTCATAGAGAGTCGAAACGGACGAACTCGTCTCGTCAAGTTTACCAAGATTATAAATACCTAATGGAGTCCTTGGCAATGTAAACGTATGTCATAACCAAAAGAAGATGTGGCAGATCTAATAAAGTGTATATATTCCGTCCGTATGATCGACGAGTTCGCGTAGGGTATAAGAGTTAGTGCCTGCCACTATAAGAGGAAACCTCCACAAAAAAATCAATACTCCAGCACTCGCTTCTATTTAAGTTTTGGTATGAAGATTGTCTTTATTTATTAAGCTAAAAACGTCACATTTTGGTGTATCTTACGTTAACTCCAATGAAATATGCCACATAGCCGCTATATCAATTGTATAAAAAAATACACTTTGACAAGTTACAGTATATCTCAAAGTCGAGCACACTCTACAGCAGCTTTCTTTCTTGTTTTCGCTTGGCTTTTGTTTGATTTAAGCAATTCAGTTTATCTTTATGGCTTTTAATTTGCAATATTAACAATGTCAACGTTGATGTTTGGCACAATTTGTAATGTCAGCATTGGAAATTTTATTAAAAAATGCAAATATGAATGAAGAAAAAGAAAAATACACTGATTTATATTATTGTGCAGCATAAGTCAGCTCTGTGCATAGCTAAAGTAAAAAAATTATATATTTGTAGATACAAATTTAAGATACATATTTAAGTTAAGTTACAAATGCCTGAACATCTATTTAGCTAAATGTCTGTCAATGTTTAAAAGTAAATGAATCGCATTGAATTGTGTTGAATTGTGTCAAATTAAGTACTGAGTCAAACAAACCAGAGTATTGTGTGCATTAGGGACGCTGCCGTTGGTTGTGTTCTTCAGTTAAGTACTTATAGTTATACTAAATTAAGCTGATCTCATCTGAGCTAAGCACTTCAGACTGCAACCACGAAAATCTAAATGCTGAGCATTAAGCCGCATACTTTTTCTTTTTTTTTTTTAATGACACTTCAGTGCATAAGAGCGCAGCAGCTACTTACTTGAGAGATTGTTGAATGGATTTCGGTTTGACTGTTTGACTTCGAGCTGCCAAGCACGCTGCTTCCGGTTAATGCTAATGACGGGACCGGGAAGTAAACATGGCCTTCCCTACGAGCAGGCATTGCTAAAATATTGGCAAATATTGAACTTTGTGCTTGAGTGACTCGCTCGACAGACGAACAGCTAAACTGACATTGTGCACGCTCTCGCTGATATCTGTTTTTCGTGAAATACTGTTGACTGCATCCAAGCACGCAGTTTTTAGCATTGCTCAGTTGGCTTTTACAATACAATGTTCGATTTTTATTCGTTATACTCTATGCACTCATATAAAAAATGAATAATCTTATTAGAGTAGTTTGTTTTGTTAAAACAAACTATATTTATACATATGTATGTATGTTTGTGCGAATATTTTTCTGGATTTCTTTTCGGAGCTAGTCTTTGTCAATCCGTTCGGTAGCTGCCTAGTAACATGAAAATATATAGCGATAACTAAATGTTTTTCTGTCAGAGTGTGGCGAAAAGTGTAAAAAGTTTAACATTCTTTACGTTAACAAGTACTTTCTACGAACAAATCAAGTTACTTTTGAGGGAAATCCATAGAAAGATAAGCGAAGTTATGGCGAATTGAGCGAAGTTATGAAAATTCGACTTTATATAGTATTTTTTTTCCTATTTATTCCGATTAAATCAGTGAATATAATCGAAATGTATTTCAGTTTTGGTTTGGTTTTGATACTGGTTTAAATCTATTTCGGAAAGAAATAATTGTTTCAATTGGAACATGTTCAATAAAACAAAATAAATGCAAAGTGTTTTTATATGTGAACAATCTTCTAGTGGATAAATCGCGGTTACATTTGAACTTAAGTTGCTTCTGCTTATTAAAAGTCTCCGTACCAACTTTCAAACCAATATTTCAAAAATTGAGGGAGTAGGGCTCTTGAGAAAGCACGCACCGACAGACAGACAGACGGACATGGCTAGACCGTCTTATCGAGCTGAACATAAATGCGAGGGCTGCTATTTATATTTGGGGAACTGGAAATACTATTGTCAAAAGCTAAAATGTGGCAGCACCATAATAAAGTTTGACATTTTTTTGGCATAAACGTACTCACAAAGTTTTGATGTAGAATTGCTATTTGTTTTGTTTACAGTGAGTTAAGACAAGCAATTTGGCCAAAAAATGGAAATTTCAAGAGAAGATTTTTGTTGGATTATTTTTCACAACGTTCGACGTGGATTATCTCAACAAGAATGTTTCAATGAACTCAGTTGTTTGTATGGCAATAAAGCACCATCGAAAACTACATTATATCGCTGGTATAGTGAATTCAATCGTGGTAGTAGTTCGGTGGACGACGAATTCCGTGAGGGTCGTCCAAAATCGGTTGTTGTACCCAAAAACATCGATGCAGTGCGTGAACTGATAATGCAAGATCGTCACGTGACATAACGTGAGATAGAGGCATCCTTGCACATTAGTTCCACTTCAATACATTCGATTTTGCATGAACACTTAGCTGTAAAAAAATTTGTTCTCGTTGGATAACCCATAATTTATCAATCGCTCAAAAAAAAACGCTCGATTGGTGTAAGGAAATGATTAAAAAGTTCGACAGTGGTGCTTCAAAAGACGTGTATAAAATCGTGACAGATGACGAATCATGGATATATGCGTATGAGCCGGAAACAAAATAGCAATCGACCGTGTGGGTATTCCAAGACGAGCCAAATCCAACAAAAGTTGTTCGTGGAAGAAGCACAGCGAAGCAAATGATCGCCTGTTTCTTCGGCCGATTGCGTCATGTGTCCACTGTTCCGCTTGAGCAACGTAGGACGGTCAATTCTGAGTGGCACACGACTATTTGTTTGTCGGAAGTCTTCGGAGAAATTCGTAAAACCAACCGCCAAAGACGAATCATTCTCCATCATGACAATGCGAGCTCTCACACATCTCGTCAAACAAGTGCATTTTTGAGCAGTCAAAACATCGAATTAATGACTCATCCTCCGTACAGTCCTGATTTGGCACACAATGACTTCTTCTTGTTCCCGAGTATCAAAGGTAAACTGCGTGGTCAACGATTTACAAGCGCCGAAGAAGCAGTTGAAAAAAATGTTTGTTTTTATTTGCTATTCCCGAAATATAAATAGTACCCCTCCTATATATACTTTGTGGGGTCTATGATGTCTCCTTTAATGCACATACACATACATACATTACATAATATTTGTTAAACATTTTCTACCATTTCATATTATGTGTAAATGACATAAACATGTAAGAATGCTCAGGGACAATCTGAAAGTCCATGTTTAAAAGCTTGAGCTCTTATAGTTTCTGAGATGTGTTGGATATTGCTAAATCGAAACAGTTGCGGATGTTGAGCAAGATTATATACATATATATATTTTGTGGATGGCACCTTCTGCTTGTTACGTTTATAAAATTATGAAAAAGTTTTGAGGCTCTGTCTTTTATAGTTTCTGAGATCTCGTTGCTTAATCATACGAAAGATGGACGAACGGGCAGATGGACAAGGCTAGATCGACTCAGCTCTCGATGCTGGGTGATTCTTTTTTTTTTTAAATTAAATTAGAAACTTATTTAGATTTGGATATCTTTATTACGACCCTAAAGAACAATCTCTGACATTTACTTTTTAAAGAAAATTTTATTAAAATGTTGGCCGCAACTACGCTGTAGATGTTTCATTCGGATGATCCAATTTTCGATCACTATTTCCAGCATTGCTACAGGTATCGCACGAATTACGCTACTAATATTCACTTCCAAGTCTCAAATCGTAGCTGGCTTGTCGACGAAGAATTTTGACTTCACAGAACCTCAAAGAAAAAAATACAGAGGTGAGAATTCGCACGATCTTGGCCGGCAGTTGACAGGTGCAAAGCGCGACAGTAGGTGCACATCAAAATGATTGCTCAATAAAGCCATTGTTTCGCGCGCTGTGTCTGTGCCGTAGCACAGTCTTGCTAAAACCAAATGTCGCCGTCATTACGGGCTTCAATTTCGGGCAACAAACAGTTGTTCGCCATTGACGGTTATGTTCTATCTGGTCTCATTTTTAAAGATATACGAACCACCAGCCCATAAAACACACCAAGCGGTGCATTTTTGTGTATGTAACGGTAGTTCGAGAATCTCTTAAGATTGCTTAATTGTCCAAATGCAGCAATTTTGTTTATTGATCAGAAAACAGCAGATCTTCATTGAGCTGTTGCAGAGCCCATTGACTGAAGCTAAAGCGTAAATACAAGTCTGACGACTTCAATTCTTGAAGGAGGATTTGGATTTGGAGGACTTTAAACCAAAATCCTTGCGTAAAATTCTCCAAGTATTATCATCTGAAATTTTTGTTGGTTTCAGAATAGAGACACGGACAGACAGATGAACTAACAGATGTGACTAGGTCCACTCGTCTTTTTGTGCTGATGAATTTATAGGTATATATATAAAATCTCAATGGAGGTTTCAACGCCTTCTGCACTATACAGTTTAAATACAGCGAAATTCCATGTCGTGGTTGGTTTTTTTTTGTTGTGCCTAGAGCCTACTACTATAAAGCATGTGAATACATAGTACATACATACATAGTACTATACGTATATACAAACTTACACAAAATTTATCTACATACACATTTAGAAAGTTGCCTACTTTATTTTCTGTTGAATGAGCTGAACTACGCTGCGCCTGAGGCAATAACAGAGTCAATTTTCTATGGCACGGACGGCGGTTTCATCATTGACAAATCTGGGAGCAGCAGCGCGCTGGGAATACAACAAAAAGACATACAGAGATGTTGCTCGTGCATGAAGCGGCGCGTTACGCGTCAAAAGCGTTGCGTATACTTAATACTCATACGCAGTGTATGCCCGTTGTAATGCATAGCACTGAGCCGTGCATAAAAAGACGAAAAAAAAAAGAAAAAATGGACAAGAAAGTTATGTCATGCCTGTATGTGTGTGTGTGTGTGTGTGTGTGTGTGTGTGTGTTCTGTGTTGAAATAAAACAAACTAATTCTATTTGCATGGAATGCCCTTGGGTTAGGCGGCTGCCGTTTCTTTTTGCTTGCCATTTCGACAGACTGCTCACTCTGTTCCATTCCGTTCTCAACCAAACCGAACCGAGTCAATTCCACTCGATTCAATGCAACCCTAAAGTGCGGTCTTCATTCCAATTCGTCGCAGATCAATTCAAGCACAAGAAACGCATGTAAAAAGAGAACAAATTTTTTTTTTTTTTGATTTATGCGCAACAAAAATCAAACGAAAATTCAAAGCCTAAACATACAAAAAATACACACATACACACACACACACACACACACACATACATACACCCACCTAGCCACTTATAGGCGCACTTAACAAGTTGCAAAGTATACAGTTTATTTTCATCTCTTTTTTTTTGTGGTGGATTCTGTGAGAATCTTTGCTGCTGTCTGTTGCAGTCGAATGAAATTTGTTAAAATTTTTATACCATTCGCACATAATAGACGAGTTGTATCAATTTGTCCGAAAGTTTGTACAATAGTATATACTTATAAAGGGTGCCCAAATGATAATTACAGCAAAAACAAGAATAAAAATAAAACCGCAAAGATGTAAGGATCCAGGCGGATCCAGAACTCTCTCTTTTGTTTTTGGTTCGGGGTAGGGGGGGAGGGTGGCGGTGTTGTAACTATGTATAATATTATGTATTATTGGCTCGCCAAACACGAAAATCACATTGAACAATTGAATTGTTTATGGAAAACATTCTGATATAGTAAATTTTTGAATTTTCTTCTTCTTTCCTTTCGGAGCTCGTTTTAGATTTTATTTGTTTGTCAGTAGTTTAAGTATTTTGAGCCAAAATATATTTTTGCATGGCGATAAAGTGAATTTTCAATATGTTTTTTGGAAACATCAAGAAATCGAGTGGGCTATACATACAAAACAAATTTTTGTACAAAATTCTGTGGGAGGTGGGACGTTTGATCCGCCAATGTTTTAAGATATCTTATTGATTCTTACATCTATTTTGAAGCTATAATGACGTCTTTATGTGTGAAATAGGACCACATTGAAATGTTCGCTTCGGCTCTGTTTGCAATGCTGCATTCGTTTGGTCCAATTTTTGTTGACTTGAACTATCTGGAATAGGTTGATCCATATGAAGATGAGTGGTGTCAAGCTGGGCTACGTGGCTTATTTGGTCGCGTAATTGGTCTATTGCATCCTTATATTTTGGCTGCTGCCTGATCTTCTTGATTGCTTCACTTCACTACTCCTATCACTAAAAATTCTAGCTAACTCACTATTGATAAATCTAACCTCTTCTAACTCTATTTCTTTCCTGACGAGAATCAGGAACTCCTCCTTGGACCATTTAGCTTTCATGTCAACCCTAGCGTTCCTAATGTCATGCTCATTCGGATGAGCTCTATGAAAGTGTACCGCTAGTCCAGTACGTGTTGTAAATGTCCACTCACAGACTTTACAAGGGAAGGCGAGAACCGGTTGGGTTGAAATAATAACCGGAACATCGTCAGGGACCTGACTATGAGCCTGATCTAGCTGGGCGGTAGCACGATCAAGTCTGGACGTACCTGAGTTTAGGTCAGTTTCTAGTTGCTGACCTACCATGTTACAAAGGAGAACTGGAGAACGCTGTTTGCCGCATTATGCCGGCAAAGTCTTCTTAACTGTGTGCCTCGAGCTCGTCTAAAGTGTTTAGCTTGTTGACATAAGCAAAGTACTTGACGTAGATCAAAAAATTGACTGGTGTCAAATTGTATGATCGACGCGGTCAATTGACAAAACATCTTCGCGTGATGCTTAATTTGGCTGATCAACAGCGAAGCAAATATTTTAGTCTTTTCTTCGTTACTGACCGCTGTTGTTTCCTTAGCTTGAATCTAGAGAATATATGTGCCAAGTGCACTTTACAGTGTTATTTTCATTATTATTATTTTTTTTTTTTTTTTTTTTGGATTAGGCTGCGTGCATTATGATCGTCATTGTGTTCGTTTTTTGTTGTGCGAACACTCTGTAGTTTAAAATCTGAATGAAGTTAACCTACATAATGCGTTTAAGTTTACACAAAATTCATGGATTTGTCTTTAACTCACTTAATATATGTACAATAGATGTTCATCATACATTCCATACATCCGACATATTTCGTTATCAGATAGGCTAATCTTTCTAAGGTGACAACTCAGACTGCATCTCAGGTTGCAACAGTGCTCAGTGATTTAGTTGAATGCTTCTCTTGCTAGCATAAGAGTCCGTGACGATGCAAAATAGGCAGCTAGCCATTATATGTCCTTTTGGTAAGTCACAAATATCTTTCAGAACAACTAGTTTTTAAGAGTTCCATGCTTGCCAAAACAGTGCGAATGTTCTAAGCCAATAATTCATGAAATTACCAATGCGAGTATCTTGTACATATATGTTTTCGGAACTTGAATATTGTTGAAGTTTTGTTCCAAACACTACAGCTATTGTTTCATCATATGATCCATCATTGTATTACACATTGTGTGAGCATAGAATTTGTTTACCACGATTATATTTTACTGAAGTATCAGTTTAACACTAACTTGTTTGGTATTGCATCAGAAACAGTTAAATTAATTAACTACTATCACAACATATAAGATTTCATTTACATACATATACTGTTGGTGACTGATGAAGTACTCGTAGCTGAGTCTGAAACGCGTGTCTCGCTAGCTAAAATAACAAAGAATATGGATGATCGATTTATCGATTTTAATCAATTTATCGTCTTAAGTTAAAATTATCAGTTCTTTGACAAATAGCCATGAGAAAGAACAAAGATTATATATACTTTACTTTACTTTACTTTTTTTTACTTTACTTTTTTTTACTTTACTTTTTTTTACTTTACTTTTTTTCACTTTACTTTTTTTTACTTTACTTTTTTTACTTTACTTTTTTTTACTTTACTTTTTTTTACTTTACTTTTTTTTACTTTACTTTTTTTACTTTATTTTTTTTTTACTTTACTTTTTTTTACTTTACTTTTTTTTACTTTACTTTTTTTTACTTTATTTTTATTCGGGTATGGGTTATTCTCGTGCGCGTGCCATAGTTTGGATGATTGCTCCTGTACGCACCTAACAAGAACTGCTTCGAAAGCAGCTTCGGTAGCATCATCGCTTCTTCATGCAAATGGTCTTCATGGGTTATTTGCAGACAACCAGTTGCAGTCCTCAGAGCACTATTCTGACTTCTTTGCAGGCATTGCCATTGAGTCTTACTTAGGTAAGGAGTCCAGACAGGAGTAGCGTAATTCAGGACAGAATATGCATTAGCTTTGTAAGTTGTAATTATTGTCTCTTTGTCCTTACCCCAAGAAGACCCAACAAGCGCTTTCAGCACTTTATATCTAGACTTGAGACGATTGTTTGTCTTGGTGGCATGAGCCGAGAATCTTAGCAACGGATCAAATGTTGTCCCAAGTATGGTCGGGTACTAAACTGTCTTAATCCTCAAACCTCCAACAAAGACATCTAGTTTGTGTTTCTTTTCACTATTCTTTTCAGTCCATGAAATGTCTGCTCTTCGGCGCACTTTGTTCGTGAAGTAAATTTAAGCTACACTCTAAAACTAAAGAAAATTTCTTTCGCAACTAGTTACCATTGTTGTTTATGTGTAGCGTATAAAAAGACAATATATATTTTTGATCAATACGAGTATTAAGTTTCGGTTTTTGTCATTTTTGAAATTTTTTTTTTTTTTTTTTCTTACACAATATTCATTTTGGTTTTCATGTTTTCGATTTATCTCCCTATATACTAAATACGTACATATGTATATGTATACATAAATTCCTTTGCAACGCCGCCAGCCATTTCAAGAACATCAACGAACAACTAAGAAATATCATCAGAGATTTCATTCTATTTATTTCTGATTCTGATTTTATTTTTTGGTTGGAGATTTTTTCTTTTTTTTTGTTTTTGTTCATTTTCTCAGTCGTTCGGTTTATTGTTACTTGGTCAATTTTACCAAGTTTATTTGTTTATTTAGCGCATTGAACCGTAGGTCAAATAGATTTCTCTACAACATAGCAGCATACATGTACAAGGAAATATAACAAAATGAACCAGTCTAATAAACCAAAATACTGTTTGGGTTATGGTCGTCGTCGTCTCTCTCAGGCAATTCACTTTGGTAAACGAAGGCTAACAACTTTAAATAACAGCGAAATTACTTATTACTTACATAGTATAAGTAAGAAGCTTGTGGCAAGGAGAAAAACCAAACGTTGGTAAAAAAAAGAAAAAGGAAACAAACAAACATAGTATTCATTGATAACTAATGATGTGGAAAATAGAAAAATTGCCTGCAGTGTAGTTAAGTGGTTGACTTTGACTTTTCTTCTTAAATAATGACATTAAGTGTGATGCTATATATACATACATAACAATAACTCTCTCTCTCTCTCTCTCTCTCTCTCTCTCTCTCTCTCTCTCTCTCTCTCTCTCTCTCTCTCTCTCTCTCTCTCTCTCTCTCTCTCTCTCTCTCTCTCTCTCTCTCTCTCTCTCTCTCTCTCTCTCTCTCTCTCTCTCTCTCTCTCTCTCTCTCTCTCTCTCTCTCTCTCTCTCTCTCTCTCTCTATATATATATATATATATATATATATATATATATATATATATATATATATATATATATATATATATATATATATATATATATATATATATATATATATATATATATATATTTATTTATAGGTAGTATTAGCAGAGTAAATATTTCATATACTTATATTCAGTAACTTGAACTTAAATGTTAGTTTTTAGTTGGTTTTCTTTTTATTTTTGTTGTTGTTGTGTATCTATCAGATATAATAACTAGTAAGAATACTGACAGTATATAAATTCGTAGACAATATCATTATTAAATATGAAATATGATTCATAACATATTTTGTGAACAATTTCAGGCGTATTGCCATCTCGACTCATATCGGTGCAATTTCAGCTCACAGTTTGCCGCTCTTTCTTATCAATAATAATAATAGCATATGCGTAAGGTCGAAATAGTTTATTGTTTATCAGCATAGAACTTACACAGTGGATCTAAAAATAACCGAACTTTTTAGTTATAAAATAAAACAAGCATGCCATTATGTTTCAAAGCTAACGTTTATTCAAAATACGATCCATTTAATTCAATACAACTTTTGGAATGCTCAAGCAATTCATCCATAGACTTTTTAAACTCGCTTTTTAAGAATTTTCTTTAGCAACTTTAGTGTCAGTCTGGAATGTCATCGTAAAAAGCACCTTTCATTGCACTTTTCATTTTTAGGAAGAGAAAATAATCGCACGGTGATAGATCAGTCAAATACGGAGGATGGTTGATGAGACAAATCTGTTTTTTCATCAAAAATTCATTGATTCATGTTTGGTCTTGTGAGGAGGTGCATTTTCATGCAATAAAAACAGCTGCTTTCCTTTGGAATATTCGTGCCTAACATGTACAAATCTCAAACACAAACGATGTAAAACTTGTATAGAATATTCTCCATTGACAGTTTGACCTTCTGGAACAAATTACTTGTGAACAATACCCTTCGAATCATAGAAACTTATCAACATTGTCTTGATTCTTGTATTCTGAAAAGGCAAATTTTTTATGTTTTGGCTCGACTTTTGACTTCCATTCTGTAGATTGTCGCTTAGTTTCAAGATGATATTTGCAACACCATGTCTGCTGATGACCAGCTATGATCGAATCAAGAAAATCTGTATCATTTTCAGCTGTTGCAATGATGTGTTCGCAATGCTCTACATGAACCAATTTTTCTTATCATCATTCAGCTGATGTGGAACAACTGATGTGCATACACCTTTCTTTTAGCCAAATCTTCAGTTAATATTTTGTAGATTGTACAGTAAGATGAATTTAATTCTTCGGCCAGCATTCTCACAGTGAAATTTGCATCGATAGCGATTATTTCACTTATTTTTTCTACTAACTCAGCACGTTTAGATGTGCTTAGGTCTTGGATCATCAGTTAAATCATCACGAACGTTTTTAAATCGTGTCAAACATGTGTAAACTGGAGTACGACTCATCGACAATCAGTATAATAAACTTTTTTTAACAATTCGTAAGTCTCGGCAAATTTTTTACCGAGTTTAATAGAAAATTTGCTCCCTTTGCTCTTTGTTCCATTGTGTTTTTACGACATAACTACAAAAATTGCTGTTTTTTGTAATCTGTCAAACGATTAGCTTGAACTCGGCACCTTTCGTATGAAGTGTTTTATGATTTAAATTAAAAGTTCTGTTATTGTTAGATCACATCTTGTAGGATCTTACATGGCGCAATAAAAAACACTAAAGAACGCTATACACGACTGTACTTGACTCGAGACACCCTGTACCTTGTCTAAGGCTCTTTATTCGATTTGCATGGCCGTTTTATTCTATAGTGATTCGATGTGACCCTATTTGAGATATTTTATTAGTATTAACGTACGAAACAGCATATGAAACGTTTCTACATTAGCTTAATTAACAACAGAAACTAAAAAATTTTGTATAAAATTCAAAAATTGTTACAGTGGTCAAATCCGAACCCATGTCGCATATTTTATTTAAGATATTTTATTAGAATTGACACAAGATGCACTATTTTAGGCGTTTCTAATTTTTTGCGTACAGATTTGTTCTTACAATTAGATTTTACACTTATTTAAACAATTTTATTATACTACTGCTGTCCTGAATATGCCTAAACAACGCAAAACACGACCAGAACCTTCAACTCTGTATTGTATCGCTCTTTTATTAACTGTGCGTTTACTAATCCTGGTTTAGTCAACCAGAAGCTCTTAAAACAACAATGAATGTTTACAACTGATCTAGAAATTTATATTGCAGCTGTTTTCCATAATGGTCTTAGATAATACACGAAAATCTGATAAGGAAAGGAAGGGAGCTTGTTATGTTGTACGCTTAAATGAAAGTGAACAGATGTAGTAAGGTTGGCTTGTGCATTGCATACAACTTATCTGACAAGTTTTTAGAATAGAGTGTCATTATGTAGTCTGTCATGCCCGTCTTTAGCTGTTACATATATTTACACAAACTTTATATATCACATTTCACCCTATCAGTATAGGGTATTAAAAACAACAAAAGGCGGCAATATATATAATTTTATTTTATGATTATTAAGTGTTGATTGTTTAATAACAAGTAAGCAAGCCAGTCAGCCAGCCAACGAACGAACAAATGAACATACACCAACAAACGTGTATTTATTTGCATGCGTGCGCTTATGCGTGCGTGTATCTTATAGATACAAATACTCGTACAATTGCCGGTGCTGTGCTGTGCTGTGCTGTGCTATACGAGCTAACATTTGTTAAACAAACCAACCAACAAACAAACAAACAAGTATCATCAATGGAATAGAATTATTTGTTTAAAGTAGTCGACAAAGTAGTTTGCCTGTCCAATTATTTGTCCGGTTGTCTGTGACCGTGCCTATTATCTTTTATATTGATCAGTGTGTGTGCGGATATAGTTTATCATCTGTTAACATTTTCTGCACTGTACGATTTTAGAGAAACTTATACAATAACAAAAAATGTTTTTATATTTCAGCATCATATTTCAAATTCTATCAATTACGGCGCGATAAGCCTTATCTTGAATAGCGATAATCAAATGATTTGTTGTCATTTGAATTGATTGTTTAATATTGTAGTAGTATATTGAATATCAACTACTATCAGCTATAATCATGTAATACTCGTACAATCAATGCATTTATAAATTTCCATTGTGTTTAAAGTGTTACGTTTACTTTCCAATATAGAGAAAAAACTCAGTAGTATAGACACTATGTTTGATTTAATACTCTGAGTTAATCTTGTATATTATATGGGAATGATTTATGTAATTAACATGTATATTTGAAGTTCTTAGCTTGAATATTACAATTGTCCGGTATGCCCAGATGCTGCAGGTTTGATGAGCTTCACAAATGTACAATCTCCTTATGTCTTTCGCGCTCAATGCTTCGGTTTCTATCTCACGCCTTCATATTGCTTGGCCCTCAGCAGCGCAATGTATGTATGCAACCTCGTTCGGTCGCTCGGAGCCTGTAGGTCTAAACAGACGCACAGGGCTGGCCCCTAATAATATATTTTTATTTTGTCAATGCACTTCGTCAACCATTTCTATTATCTTTTTATGCATTTCAAATCTCTCCAACGTTGAAACCAAATTTCCGTTTCAAGCGAGCCATTTATTCTTATTGACCGACAGATTCACCTTGGTCCTTATGGGCGCCGATAATACCAGAGACATACGCTGTTTCGACTGTTACTTGTTCTCTGCAGTATAATGATGTATCCATGATTCTTGCTCGTTCAAATTTCGGTTGTTAATCTTTCTTCTGACTGTCTCGAACGATGTTTATGACTTGTGGATATTTGAACACGATTAAAGTTTACGCTTTAAACTCATTTACACAATTGTAAAGAATCTTGAATGCTGGTGCACACAGATGTGATTTAAACTTCATCATTGTCTGAATTCAAGAAGAAAACATTTTTTTTTTTTAATTATAATTATACTTTCATAATACTGTCATTATATTGTCATACATTATATTTTATACATTCAAGCAAGTCGG